>LFMI01000833.1:89880-158739 GCA_001050175.1 Trichoderma parareesei | reverse complement strand
GAGAGAGAGAGAGAGAGAGAGAGAGAGAGAGAGAGAGAGAGAGAAAAAATCGAAGAGACAGGCTGAGAACAAGACAACTGGGCACAGCAGCAAAGATGCTTCGATGGGCCTCTTCTCGTGAGGAGCAAGCAAGCGTGGGGACTCAGGTTCCTGAATCCCAAGTGTTGAGATGCGGGCGTTGGAAACTCTGGTGCGTAGATGAAGATGCTGAAGAAAGAGAAGAAGTGAGAGAAGGAAGAGATCCCGGGAGCTTAGGGATCTTCTGCTGCTTGTCGTCTTGGTTTACCTATGGCTGCACGTGCTTGGGCAACGGCATCGAGGAAGGGGCAGCTGTCGGGCAGCTGGCGGGCAGTTGCTGTTCGAGTCCCGGTATCGAGTCGGGGAGAAGCAGGATACATCCATTTGGGTGTATTTTAGGGGCGGACGGGAGTACCTTTGATGCATTGTACTCTCCGAAGGAGATGGAAGATTGTGAGAGAAAAGTGAAGGGGGTGGTCCTTTTTGCGGCTCACCAGCAGCTGTTTCTTTGGTGGACGGCATTGATGAGGCGGTAGCTTGCAGGTAAAGTACTGATGTGCTAGAAATAGAAATAAAATGGACCTGGTGAAGCAAGGTAAAGCTTTGTCTGTTTGGAAATGGAAGTTTGCGTAGGTACCTTCTGTAGAGAAAGTGATTGCTGTGTTGGTGAAGGAAACATAAGGTATGGCTTTTATCATCAGACTCGAGGAAGCAGTCAACCAGGTCCATACAAAGCAGTGAAATAAGCGCTTCCAAGGTGTCTTTCAACTCATTGGAAGCAAGGGACTGGGTATCATTGATTGGATTTGTGGAACAACACCATGCGTGACACTGCATGTGCTCCCAAGCATTGACAATGTGGAGATATCCAAGGCGATGTATGTAAAACAATCCCTTACTTTATGATTCCCAGTTTGAGCGACTAGTTCTTCGTTGTCTGTCTGCTTGACATCCGCAACAGACCACAATAGAAACAGATCCTCGTTCTGATTCGCCGCTGATAACGTTCCTTGCCATGGATGCGAGCAAGGATCATCGCCGAGCCAATCGTGGGGAATGCTGCCATCGTCCGAGCCGCTTGCGCGGAATAAGCCTAATGACCGACAGGCAGACGCGTAATACGATCCATCTGGAATCAGGAGATCCTCTCTCAGCTTCGAGTTGCTCTAACACACAATGGCCGTGATCATGGTCAAACTCGTTGCCCTGCTGGCTTCGGTTGCGGCCGTTCAAGCAGACCGAGATCCCATCCTCCCCTTCCATGAAAGCGCAAGAGCCAACGCCAACCACATCTTCAACGCCATTCACTCTGCTGGCCGCCAATGGGGATCCTCACTGAACCACAACGGCTTCGCCTTCATCCCCGTCGTCGTGCCGGCCGGGACCTCGTTCTACCACGGAGGCTACGCCAAAGAGCCCCCCAAAGGCCCCGAGTGGCTGGCTTTCGAGGTTGAGCACGCAGAATACTTTGCGAGGCCAATGCCGAGGGGGCCGGTGGGGCCTGGTCGACACCCTCCATGTCCACCGGAGGGGGAGCAGCTTCATCCGGTGGCAGATCAGGAAGAAATGTACAGCGGCAGTTGTGAGAGAGAGAAAGGGCAAGTCAGAGGCTATCTGCAGACATACCATACGACGCGGGACATACAGCTGCTCTACCTGGATGGGACATCGGCGGGCAAGGCCGATATTGGGACCCTAGACTCTCAAGATGAAGTTCTCTGTCAAAACAACAGCGTGCAAGGCATTTCCCAGGGCGAGATGCAGCGTGCAAAGGCTCTGTGCGACATGGTGACTGAATGGGGATGGGACGGAATCATGCGCATGGAGGTTGGCTTCGAAGTCATATACTGCAACTTCAGCGCCGGGCTGCACCTCGATTCTTCGCTTCGAACGCTCCTAACAGAGGATAAGCTGAAAGACGACGCTGACTTGATACCGCTGTGGTTGAGGGCGGCGGCGGAGCGATATGATGGCATCGGCGGCGACCGGGTCAAGATGGACTTTTCGTCCATGGTGTCTGGCTTCTTCTTCCCCATCAACATCTCCAGTACCGATCCCGAGCGGCCGGACCTCATCAGACTGGGGGCGGCGAGGCGGGAGCATCTCCAGGACATCAAGGCATATATACAAAGCGTCTTTGTTGAGCCGAGAAAGTTTGTCGTCAATTGGCAGGCGGTTGTCGATATGATCATTACTCGGTTCGACAAGAGGCTGGCTGCGATGGCTTCAACCAGAGTATCAGCGGATCAATTCATCAGTGAGTTGGAAAGCGCTACGCTCACATACTATGAGGCTCCTGGTGCCCCAGGCGACATCACACCGGCAACGGATGAAGATGACAAGAACAGAACTGCCGAAGCCATTGATCGTTGTGCTGCACACTACCTCACGCCGGCACTTTCAAAACAGCAGGATTGGACTCTGTCAGATGCCCTAATTCATACCGCGCTCAAAGTCGTTACGCAGCGTATGTGTGATGACCTATTTCTCATGCGAGCGATACTCCTCCAGGCAACAGCAAATGCCGCGCCTGACGCATACTTGATCAAGAGAGGAGTCAAAAGCACTGCCATAGGGAACGCAGTCGACCAAAGCCAGGCTATTGCCCGTACCCTCGTCCGAGAGCTTGCCTGGACCACATGGAAGAGGCCGCATCTGTGCAGTGAAGAAGAGGTTCTTCTTGTCGCCATGTGGCCGATTGGAGACAGCGTTGACCACTTCCACCCGGGCTGCGTCTCGTTCGAAGAGGCATCAGCAGACCGGCGAAGCTATTGGAGACCATACGAGCGAAGACCCAGACCCGAATGAACTAGAACCCATTCAATCTCGCTGTGTTGCTGGAGGCACCCACAAGTTCCGGGATCATGAGATATGACAACTCTCTATGTTATACCCCTATCTTTATTGCTATGCTATGCTATCACTTCGTCTGCCAGCTTCCAGTCCGCAGCTAATTCTATTCGACCCTGATTCCAAGCAACTTCTCGCTAAGCTCCCAACACCTCTTCGCATCCTCCTCGTTGTACGTATGATCAGCATGTCCCCTCCATTCCGCACTATCCGACTTGGACATGTGCACCGCCACGCTGCAATCCTCGAGATACTTGCCCGTCACGCCCTCCGCCAGGACATCATCACTCACAGCCGCCCAAACCTGCGTCGCGGCGCCCTGCTCGCTGGACTTGAACAGCTTCTTGGGCCAAGCCGACACCATGCCGTCCAAATAGCCCCTATCCCAGCCGCTGTTGTCCAGGAACGCGGAGTCTAGAATGGCGCCGGGGTGAACGCTCCAGGCATGGAGGTTCTGCGCGCCGTAGCGGCGGTCAATCTCGGAGGCGGCGTAGATGCTCGCCGTCTTGGCTTGGCCGTAGGCGACGGGGGGGATGTACTCGCCCTTTTCAAAGTTGGGGTCGTCCCAGCGGATGGTGCCGTAGCGGTGGCCGACGCTGGAGACGTTGATGACGCGGCTGGGATTAGAGGGCGAGGCGCTGGCGAGGAGGGCGTCTTTCAACAGGGCGAAGAGGAGGAATGGGCCGAGGTGGTTGACAGCGAGCTGCTGCTCGAAGCCGTCCACCGTGACCTTGCGCTCGGCAAGGACTCCGCCGGCGTTGTTCAGCAGGACGTTGAGTCTGCCGCCAGACTGCTTCAGAAACTCGGCGGCAAAGGCCCTGATGCTGGCCGTGGACGCGAGATCGAGCTCGAGGAAGTGCACGCTGGGCAGGTCGGCGATGGTGGAGAGCGCGGCCTTGGCCTTGGGGATGCTGCGGCCGGCGAGGTAGAGCTCGGCGCCGGTGGGGGCGAGGGCGCGGGCGCTGGCGGCGCCGGTGCCGGAGGAGACGCCCGTGATGATGATGACTTGGCCTTGGAGGTTTGTCTTGCCGGCGTCCTTGATGATTTGTGCGGCGGTGGGGCGGGCGTCGCCTTCGCCGGCGAGGTTATCCCAGGCGTGGACGGCGGCGTAGCGAGACATTGCTGTTGGATAGTGACTTTTGTGATATAAGTGAAGCTGAGCGGTAATAAGATGGTTTGTTCAGTTAATGTATTGTTGTTGAGCTGTGTCTGATGAAGCCAGGAGAACATTTTTGAGCAGCTCATTTATCTCTTTTATATCCCGTATCCTCCATATTATTGTCTTCTCCTTGATTCTAATCTCCGTCTCCTTGCCATTCTTCGGCCTCTTCATCTTCTTTAAGTCCGTCAAATACCATCTTCCAGCAGTAGAGACTCGTGGGGCAATGGCCAATCTGTGGCTGTCTAACTGTTTCCAAATGAAGGCATCACCATCGGAAACTCCACCGGACGACGATCGAGCCAATGGGAGAGCTGAAATTGCGAGCAGACCAATCACATGTAAGACTTGCTACTCAAGTGGAGATGCCGGGAATCTACAGTTTGATGCTTCTGTGGAAAGACAATGTCAAGCTGTAGGTGAGGAACTACCTAGGAATTACTGCTTGATCGCCCCATTCTTGGCTAAATGTTGCTTTGTATTGCATAGGTAGGTTGAATAATCTTTTTGAGACGTAGCCTTTGCAATGAAGAAGATGCGATACTTCCCATGTCTGGACAAGGGTGCATATGACGCAAATAGGTTATTGTCCTCGTGCTTGGAGTCGCCAAAGCATCATCACATCTTTACAGGGAAAATATTATGTGGATTTTGTTTTACATGATTAGCAAAGGTGCTTCTTTCGGTGACTCGCATCATCGCTTTAGCCAATGTACGGACTGTTGTTACTCCCCAGTGGCAGAGCAGAGCGGACATAAAACCCGACATTCCTCTAGGATGTAACGCTACTAGCATTGACATTTTCAAGTGTACGCGGTCATCCTCTGCTACCAACTGCTCACCTGCTTGAACTTGGTAGAGAACACCATATGAGAAGAGAAGAGAATCATCACAGCCTCCAATTCCCTCAAGGCCTCACGTCATCCTTTGACATCTCGTCGAATGAATGTTCTGCCTGGAAACGAGGCTTTTGGGACTTTTGCATCTTCCGAACAGGCACAAGTCTGGAAAGCGGCAGCCTACTCAGGCAGCCAAATTTGACACGATCGGCTACCCTGAATGGCAATATACAAGTAGCCTCAGCTGCGTCGAAGGAATCGGACCCCTGGTCGCCGCGTATGGCGTATTTTGATGGGCATATCTACAGCTGCTCAAAGACAGCGTATAAATGTAGAGGTGTCTCTCTAGTCGACCTTCAGGATCTCAAGCTATCTGAGTATATCTGTGACATATTTTGCCAACAGCGAACATTACAATTTCTGCATCCCAAAATTCAACAGCATGTCCGTCACGCCGTTCAATGTCCTCACAACCAATGCCGTGGACCTGCAACGGCTCCTCATAAGCAAGCAAATCACCAGCGTCCAGATTGTCCAGCAGTACTTTGACCAAATAGACCGCCATGAACATTTTCTCAATGCGCTCATCTCTCCTGCCCCACGGGATAAAGTGTTACGAGTCGCCGCAGCCCTCGACGAAGAGCGCAGCAATGGAAGCGTTCGTAGCTCATTTCATGGAGTTCCCATTGTCCTCAAGGTGAATATCAACTGAATCTCCATATACACACCCAGAAACTTACAAGGTCAATAGGACTGCTTCATGACTGCTTCCAGCCTCGGCATGACTACAACCGCAGGATCATGGGCATTTGTCGGAGCCAAGGCGTCCAAGAACTCTGCGATTGTGCAGCGGCTGATTGACGCTGGCCTGATCATCATAGGAAAAGCCAATATGACGGTACGGAGAGAAAGCGCGCAGGAGTCATGTATTCGCTAACGGCGCAAAACCTTAGGAGTTTGCGGGCATGAAGATGACAACGATGATGCCAGGATGGTCCAGCCACGGCGGACAGACACTCTCTCCATACGTGGGCAATATTGAAGAGAACGAAGCCATTATAGGACACTCGGTCAGCAAACAAGCTAATCTCATTCAGTGCTTTGAGCGAATGCAATACTCACATTTGCCAGTCCCCAGGAGGGTCTTCCACCGGTTCTGCCGTCGCCGTCGCTGCTGGCTTCAGTCCCCTCGCCATGGGCTCAGAAACGATTGGCTCGATCGTCACGCCGTCCACGCGAGCTGGCCTTTACGCTCTCAAAATTACCACTGGTGTTCTGGATACGACCGGCGTGTATACAATGACAGACTTCTTCGACAGCGTGGGCCCCATGGCAAAGAGCTCTGCTGACGTGCGAACATTGGCCGAGATTCTTCTGCAGCGCACATTCAATCGTGACGAGTTTGGGACTTGGGAAGGCCTGTCTGTTGGATTTCTCGATCCTAGAGAGTGGAAAATTGCCGAGACAATGTGTCCACAGCATGAGGGCACTGCCGAACAAATGGTGAGCAAGCTTCTAGCTCGGTCAAATCTTGGCACAAGTTGAGTCCTAACGAAGTTACAGGTCGAAGAATATGAAGATGCAGTCAAACTGCTGCAAGACAATGGCTGCTCATTGAAATACCCCGTCAAGGTCGGGGACCTCGATGGATCAACTGTAGACGGAGAACAGGCCACTATGCGCATCGCATGTAAGCGTCCCCGGCATCACTCACCCCCTCTTGCGTCTCGTCTCACCGTTGCCTACCTAGTCTGGGAGTTCAAAAACGTTGGCATACGTCGCTTCATCGAAGCCTTTGACGAATGCCCCGTCCGCAGTGCCGAGGACATTGTCAAGTTTAACAGAGAGAATAGAGATAAAGCAATGCCCGCACGTGAGTTCGACAGCTGGCAGGAGAAGAAGAAGACTACAAGATCTAACCTTGATATTAAGCATACACTGAGCAAGGAGACCTCGAAAAGACCCTCACCTACAACGACGAGCCGGAGAAGATTGAGGCGCTGAGAAAAGATGTTCGAAGTGCCGCCCAAGCAATCATCCACACCGCGTTCAATTCTCAAAGGGTAAACCTCCTTGTCGCTCCTGGTGATAGCTCTCTGTGTATACATGCCGCTGCCGCAGGTAAGCAAGTCCTATGAACACTAAGATAAGATCTTTTGCAATCGTTTGGTCTTACTAATTCAACAGGGTACCCCATCGCCACCGCGCCCATCGGTCAGTTGAGATACAATGGGCGCCCGTTTGGCCTGTGTGTGCTGGCGAGGGCAAACGAGGAAGAGCTGCTTCTGCGCTTCATGGCTGCGTATGAGGCGGCGGCTAAGCCTCGTCCTGTACCCGATCTGTGAAACCCCTCCGTCAACTGCCATCAATGTATTGCCTCAGATCCTGATCATCGTTTGTTGGGTAGAGCTTAAATTTATGCTTATTTTATGACCGAACGAGCTTGGGCTGCCTTATACCGCGAAGAGTCTGCTTCGGGCCATTCTTGGATCCATCTTGCTATCCGAACCTGCAAGCGTCCGAGCATTATTGGCTGATGCCGACATGGAACATCCCGGTTCGATCAAATGATGATAAGAGCCACGCTACCTTTTGGAACTCCAAGCGAGATCTTCGATGAAGCCAGTAGTTGGTCAGGCCGCCAGAAGATGGCTTGAGAAGCGAACGTGCAAAATCGGTCCATTGGCGATCCAGATTGCTCACCATAGAGCCATAAAGCTTAAAAATTGGCACACGAGGCTCGGATCAGTCACGGCTTCTTCAACAATTTCTGGTGATTCTCAGATATAAAAAGGCATCCTGGGGCCCCTTTCTCCATATGCATCTTCAATAGTCTGAACACTTAAAGGATCATCTGCACCTGTCAATATCACCAACTGTCTCTTCTGATTCGAAGCATCACCACTATACATGATGTATTTCGAACTCGTCCTCGCCCTCCTGACTGGCCTGGCCATGTCTCTCGCATACCAAGGTCCAACGCTCCCCGACAAAGGCTTCACGGTTGCTCGATCTGCTGGAACAAAGGTTACGGTCACAAAGGACAACACGCTCAATGGCTCGTACCACAGCAACTTCACCCGTCTCCAAGCCGACAGAGTTGAGCCCCTCCCGCTGGAAATTGTCAACAACTTCGACGCTGGCCCAGTCAACGCCTACATCCAAGGTCTCGACTCCAAGGGTGCCGTCGTCTTCGTTGCCGCCAACGGGAGCCTCATCTACCCCAGCTCTCACGGTTCCCGACTGCCCGTCAAGATCGACCACGACCTCGCCATCCCCCTCCCACGCAAGGGCAAATCTCTCAGCCTCAAGATTCCCATTCCGCTCTCTTCTGGAAGGGTCTACTTCTGCCAAGGGAACCTCAGCTTCTTTATGCTGGACACGGGATACGGCGAGGGCCTCGTGCAGCCCTCCGTGACAAACATGGACGACCCCAGCGCCTCCCTCCACTGGGGCTTCGTCGAGCTCACGTACACGGCAGCCGGCACAGTCTACGCAAATATCAGCTACGTTGACTTTGTCGGCCTCATTCTCAGCATGGCCCTCTCCACCAAAGACAAGCCATCCAGGTCTCAGGTCACCCGCGGCCTCCGCGCCGACGCAGTCCAGGCGTTGTGTGAGGGTCTTTGGAAACAGGGTAAAGTCGATGGTCAACCCTGGCTTGGCCTCTGCGTCGTCGACGAGAACAGGCGCCTCATCCGCATCCTCTCCCCAAACTACTACCGCCGCTTGTATGACGCCGCCTTCGAAGGCTACTGGAACGGCTACATAGATAAAGTCTGGCGTCACTACTCCTACAAGCCCCTCACCATCGACACGCAGACGCCCGCCGGCCCCGTTACATGTCGGGTCATCAACAACATCCTGCGCTGTCTCAATGACACCCGCGGCTACTCACGTCCCCTGGCGACCGACATCTGGGGCTGCGACAGCGGTCCCTTTGGCCGCGTCAACGGCGACAACGACGTTCACATTGCCGTGATACCGCGTCTTTGCGCGGCGTTTGTCAGGTCGACGCTGCTCCTGCCGGGAGGAGATGTGCAGCCTAGCTTGAACTCTTCGCATCATTATACAGTTAGCCCGACGCATCATTATAGTCGGCTTGTGCATGAGCTTCAGGTTGATGGTAGAGGGTATGCGTTTTCGTATGACGATGTGAATCCTGATGGGACGGAGGATGCTTCGGGGCTTGTTTCTTCGGGGAATCCGGATACTTTGACCGTGTATGTTGGGTCTCCGCCAACAGATTGAAGGGGGTTTGATAGTAGAACGGAGGGGCATATTGAGTGAGTCTTGTGAGCGTGAACAACAGCGAGGAATATAGTCATGGACAAGCATCCTAGTACTTGCAGAACTAAATGTTCAGTCATGTTATTTTCAGTTATATCAGACCTAACAAATGAGAGGCGATAGCCACCAACTGTTCGATAATCTTTGAGAATTGACCAACAACCACACGATAATATTTTCAAGTTGATTGTCTACTTGCTATAAGTCTCTGCTAATCTATTCGAGTTAAACAGTGTACAAAGGCAACCCGTATGTGTCACACCCCCCTTCAACCCCAAAACCAGCACCTCATCAAGCCAATTCAAGCAACGTGGAACCGATCCAGGCAGTGAGCAACATGCAGAAATCTTGACGTACGTCAATCCCACCAAGCCCCGGTCACATTTTGAACATCCTTTTGCGAAGCAAAGAGGCCGAGACTTCCTTCGCAATGGCGTCTAGGCTTTGATTCGCCCCTAATAGCTCATTCCTGGCCAGTTGGGGAGAGATGATGCACATTCGCAGGTTCAAGATCTTGCCGAGCCTCGTCGTCATCAGCGCAGCAATGTCTCGTTCCACTGCTAGCCGCGAGATTTCTGTATTCACCTTGTCGCAGTATTCGTCGGGATCAAAGTTCTTGTCAGAGAGCTGTGAGATGGGAGGAACGTAACGAAAATTGATAATTCCCAACTGTGCTGGTGAGATAATCTCCCAGTTTTCAAAGCCTCGCAAGACCCCTTCCGCAAACTCTGCAAGGTCGATTCCGTGATCAATCATTTACCCTACCTTGTCGAGGCCCAATCTCTGGAGAGTGAACCAGAGCTTCATGCTCCGAGCGGGTTGAGTCATCTCCATCCCTCGATTCCAAAAGTTGACTCTATCTGAGGAAGCCTCTGCTGCGTCCTTGATATAAGAAGCATCCGTGGCAAAGCTTTCGATGAGATGGCGTTTGTCTTTGACCAGAAGCAGCCTGCGGTCGTAAGTCTGGAAGAGCTATTTGTGTGCGTCCTAGGTCAGGCTATCGGCGCGACCGGTTCCATCCGCACAATGTCTATATGATTTCGAAAGAAGGACCGAAGCTCCATATGCGCCGTCAATATGGAATCACAGGTTCTCGGACTGGGATATATCGGCCAGAGCCTTCAATTCGCCAATGCCTCCGGTGTTGGTAATGCCGCAAGTTGCCACGACCATAAAGGGTACCAAGCCGCTCTTCTTATCCTTTTCAATCTCTTGCAGGAGGCTCGTGGGCTTGATCCTGTAACTCAAATCGTGATCAACGCGAGGAATTTGCTTTCAGTGAAAGCCCGCTATAGACAGGGCTTTGGCGATGGACGAATGCGTTTGCTCAGACACGTAGATAACTGCCTTGTGTCTCTGCTCGAAATGCAACTTGGCATCACGCGCGGTGAGAATTGCCGTCAAATTGGCAATTGAGCCACCAGATACAAAGATGCCGCCGGCTGATGATGGGAGCCCGGCTTGCTCTGCGAACCATTGGATGAGGGTATCTTGCACCGTGCAGGCTCCCGAGCCCAGAATCCAACTTCTAACGTTATACATGGCCGTGATCATATTTCCGAGACATGAATTCTCGTCGACGGGAGACGGAATAAATCTAAAGAACTTCGGGTGATCCATGAGTATCCGGTGGGACATGATCCTGATCATGTCGCCTACGACTTGGCCCAACGGTGTTGCGTGTGTAGCTGGTCTTGCGGCATTGCACATGTATACGACTTCCTCTTCATTCGCCAGGTCGATGATTCTCGGGGATGTCAAGGCTGTTTGCGTGAAGAGAAAGTAGTTGCAGAGCTCCTCCATTAGTCGTGTATGTGTCGCTTGTAATGATACGCTCTCTCCATTCTGGAAGAGGTTGGGACCCGCCATTGTTGTGATGTCTGAGAGCTCGTGTAACTACAACACAGAAGAGAGAACTGTTACGGGTTTGGAGGAATTGGTAACGTTCATCGTGGGCTAATCTATCAAATGATGCAGACACGAGTGGCGTTCGAATGCTCCGACAACATGTGTCTGAACAGTCACAGTTGCCTATGTCAACTGCCGGGCGTCTGAGCATCTGAGAATGGAAGCCAGGTACGGCCGTGCACGGCGTCAGCATCTCGAACCTGAAAGCGGGTAGATCCTCATTAGTGTCCGCCTCACGCTCCCTGGATGTGCCCAACCCGGTTTCTGTAAGCAGAAGAGTAATTACGCTGTAGGGGTAGTGTGAAATGCTGGGACTTGGATCGGCTCGTCAACAGAGAGGTAGTCTTCGGAGAAAAATGGCAGCAGGGGGGCGTCGAAGACAAATAATCAGTATTGCTACGAACATTAGAAGAACCGGAACCGTTTGGATGTCGACTTGGGTCTAACCAGCCCAGTCAAGAGCAAGACAGTGAGCTCCATAGCCCTTGATTTACGCAATACTTCTGTCGGAGTTACCGTTTGTTTCGGGTGACTTCTGCGAGCCGGAGAAGCTTTCGTCTCTCCATGATCTGGAGAGTTTCCCTCAGAGGAAACACCCAAAGAAAACTTCTCCGTGAAAAGCAGACTTTTGAGGCCCTTGTCCAAAGCGGGATGCCCATGGATCCATGCATGCCTGCTATGTATTGCAATGAGGCTGTTGAATTGCAAGAGATGGCAAGTCTTCAGACTTGATGAAAGTTATTATGACAAGGGTATAATATCACAGTTGAACTTCTAGAGCAAGTCAAGCCGTATACTCAATAGATCTAAGAATCCCAAGGGCCGGGACGCCGATCAACGCAAATCACCTTCTACATGTACTCTTTCAACTCTCGTAACCTCTCCTTGGCAGCTTCAAGCACAGAATCCGGCTTACACACTGCAAATCGCATCCACTGCTCGCCAATATGCTGATTTGGCGGTGAGTAGAATTCGCTCGGCGGAATTGCTGCTACGCCAAGTTCTTGTATCAGGAACCACGCCAGCTTGAAGTCCCTCGGACGCTCTAAGACATGGGGTGGGAAGGGATAGTTCTCCGGCAGCTTTACTTTGCTCATGTTGACAACGACGAAGTAGCCGCCTTCTGGCTCTGAGTAGGGCATGTCGAGTTCGTGCCAGATGTCGTTGAAAAAGTCCATCTTGAACTTCATGTCCCTGATGCATTCGTCCCAGAAGCCGTTATCTTCAGCCTGTTCGAATCCTGAATCGATGTCAGCACATACTATCCAAAGCGCAGGATGAGTTTTGAAATCTCGCCGTACCAATAGCGAATGCTTCTTGTAATGGTGATGGCGAGCAATAGCAGATGCGCGCATGTGCCTTTACAATGTATGTGATCAGCTCTGGAGGTCCCAATACCCAGCCTATTCTCTCAGTCAGCCTTTTAGAATAGAGAGTATCGAACGCTTGTGTAAGGTCTTACCAACTCTCCAACCTGTGGCATAAAAGTTCTTTCCCGCCGAGCTGAGGGTCAAAGTGAGTCGCTCAACTTCAGGCGACATGGTCGCGATGCGAGTAAAAGGAACGTAGAATAGTCGGTCATAGACCTCATCGGAGATGATAAGGATGTTGTTCTGTACGCACACTTCCGCGATTTGTTTCAGCTCATTTGCATTGAAGATCTTTCCCAAGGGGTTGTCTATCGGAAGGGAATGTCAGTAATGTTGGGTCGCCCCTAAGAATATACCAAGGACAGTCACTAACGAGGAGTGTTCAGCACAAGCATTCGTGTCCGAGGAGTTACGGCTCTCTTCAAAGCTTCAATGTCGAGAGACCAGTCGCCCGCCGAGTGCGTTTTCGTCATTCCCGACTTTGGTGGCTGTAGCGCCACCGAGACGACTTTGGCTCCGGCCATCTCGATATTGCTGATGTATCTTTTACCCAGCTGGCGCATTAGAAAACCACACATATCTTGACACGGCTACTTTAAGAAGCCGTCGGAATGGTGCGCTTACTGGTCGAAAAATGGCTCCAGTAGCAAAACCTCGTCATCCTGCTGCAAGAATGCCATGCAACAGCTGAGAAACCCTTCATTCGCACCGGTGGTGATGGCAATTTCCGTCTCTGGATCAATTTTCCGGCCCCAGAAAGGAGAGTAGGCATTTGAAACGGCTTGTCGCAGACGGAGACGACCCTTTGGAGGTGCATACTGGTTGCAATCGAGGCGCTCTACGGCGCTTTTTGCGGCGTCTATCAGGAACTGGGGAGGATTGTAGCCGAAGAAGCCTTGTCCCATGTTTACTACAGGTTGCTTCTCAGTAGATGCTGCCGCGGCATTGATGATTGACCTGAGGGTTCATGAGTCACTTGTAGGCTGGTGCTTGATGAGTTTCTCATATAGGGGACGTACCACACATCTTGTGTTGAGCCGGCTACACGAGGAGCCGGCTTGATTGGCGACTTGATTCCATTCTTCAGGGAAGCCATCTTTTTGCTGTGATTGAAATTCCTGGAAGATGATCAAAACTGTTAAAGCCCCAAACGAGCCACTTTGCCGAAGGGTCAGCCATGGCCAGCTTTATATCTGTCTTGCGTCCCTTTAGAGTGAGAGCCACCGTCAAGGCCCAGTGTTAGACCTGCGTCTAAAATCTTACGAGTGTGGATTGCTTTCGCCATCAATATCTCATTGTCGCGCGCACTTGTGCCAGCCCAACTTACCGATTGTGTCAACTCTCTTTTGCCGGGAGCATGACTCAACTTTACTGGCTTCAGCTCGCCTATTAGGTACGGGGAGATCTCGAATACGGCGCGCATGTATCGAGTCTGAGTCAAAGGTTCAACTGGTGACTTTATCTATTAGTAGTAGATCTCTGTCATTGATGTAGTTGCACTACCCTTTTCAAAGGTTGCCGGTCTCTCAGTCGATCGTCAACTTATAGTCTTCATTCTATCAAAGTCTCGACTCTAGCAGAATAGTCCACTAGCTTACAAACACTATAATGATGAATTGGATTCAGGCCGACAATGACTTGTTTATCCCCGGCATTATGACTTTTGAATAGGGCTGCCGCGAGAGATGTTGTGCTATCGCAACCCAGCCCCCTTTGCTTTGCAATCAATGTCGGAGATTCGATACGGCTCCTATTGCCGACTTCACGTGGGATCGATACTTGATCTGGGGATGCGCTCATCGCGAGCCATGAGACAAGTTATATGCAGAGCTCCGACCGTCGGCGTCTAGGGAGCTGTCAGATCCGGGCCTCCGGATCGGGCTTTGCGTCTGACAAAGCCGTCCAGTCCAGACCTTTTGCCTCCTTGTCTGTGGCTGAGGCGAACCGCACTGATCCGCCGAGCAGCAGCCACTCCGTGTCCTACTAGGTAGAGAAACAGGATGGACCTGGCATGTCCGGTCAGGCAAAGACGTGGGCATGGACATGAGGCGGGCATTGGTAGCGTGCCTGCAAGGCTGATGGCAATTGTCTATTGATCATTTGCTGGTGTCAATCGTCTTTCTTTAGCTGCTGAATGAGGTCAAGCATCCCTGTTACTTCAACAGGAATTCTTGAAATCGAAGCATCAGTTACCTCCCTCATCTACGTTTGTACCTCGAACGGATCAGCCACTATCTGATTCGAGACAAATCGATACACAAGACGAAAGGTGTGCCGCCAATTATCCACTTATAAGTGCCTCATGAGGCAGAATATCCTCGGAAGCGGCCGTACCCTACAGCATGTGGCTGTAATTCGTGCACGGCACAGCACACAAGTCATCACAGCAACTCCATGTCGATTAGAAGGGTTTACTCGGATATCGCCATACTTGCTCTCATCCTTATGTTGCCCTCATCAGTAGCGTTATATATACACAACATCAAATTCAAGGGTAGGGCATCTTGATAAGAGTTTGGCCAGTATCAGAAGGCTTAGGCAGTTCGTTGGCGCTTAGAAGATCAATATTTGAATTTACCTACCTATCTAGCCATTGATCCCGTAGGATCTTAGGAACCTGAAGCGCCGTATAGTTCTCAGCATATGCCTACCGATAAGAGCACTCCAAGAAAAAAAATGTGGTTCTCAAGCATTTACCTGATTATTCGCAACTTTCTGCCTTTGGTTACTCTTCTATTGCATATAGCGAGTTACTGTTTTATCATAGAAATGGACTTGTACTACCTCGCGGGTATGTGCATCCTACCAATTCCTTCGGCGATATTGAGGACCATGTCTTGATGAACTCAGCACTACCAGACGCCACACATACGCTATTTTCTTTGACAATGCTACGACAGCCGCTCCTTGATCCAGAAATTGCCAATCCAGCAATATGACCAATGATTTCTAGGAATGTCTCCGTGCAGATAACATTGGGCTTTGAGCTCTTTCTGATGTCATTACTCCAAATGGTCTTTCTCATCCATGTTCACACAGCTTCTCGCCAAGGCATACGAGTTGAAGCCGAATGTCCAAAACACTCAATATCGAGTTCACGTATCCGAGTTCTCGGCTCCATAGCTCCTTGATCTGTACCTGAAAGCAGTCGAATGGGTCTTAAGATAATGTCACAGCCTTTAAGCCCTCTGAGTGAAGACGCATTGTAATTTACCGGCCTTCAGGATCTGCCCATTCACTGCATCCCGGTGAATCGCCACTCCATCTTCACCGGGAGCAAACCCAAACTCATAATACCATGTTGTATACGCTAGCACAAAGCGTATAACAATAAAGGCGATCCTTCTTCCGACGCAAGTATGAGGGCCGAGAAGGAAGGGGTGATATGCGCGTTTGTCAATCATCAGATCCGGCCGTGTAGTCCATCGTTCAGGGATAAAGTTGTTCGGTTCTCTGAAGAACTTGGCACCTAGAGGCAGTTAGTGACACCCTCATGCATCGAGATTGTAGAGACCGCAGAGGAGTTGCAATAGATGGTCGGTATACTCACTTCGGTGCATAGCATGTATTGGCACATAGACATCAACTTTACCCGGAATGAACACTCCGTCGACCTCAAGCCCTTCCGGCGGAGTAGAACGAGGTCCGTTTGAGCAAGTAGGATTAAACATTCTCATCGTCTCGTTGATGATTGCGTTGAGATACGGCGCTTCTGCCTCGCCCAGGTCGTGGTTTGTAAATTCTCCGGACATCGTGCGACCGTACAGAGGCTCCAGTTCTGCATACAGTTTCTGTTGCACTTGAGGATCGCGAGCCAGAAAATAAAAAGCGAAAGCCAACGCTGCACCGATAGTATCTGTCCCGGCAACCATAAGAGCTTGTGCTTCTGAGTAAATCATCATATGGTCACGCATGGCCTTGGGTTCCTTCGCGCGGTAATCCTGGATGAGATATTTCAGAATGTCTTCCTTTTCCTCATCCGCTATCTATGAGCATGTTAGTGAAATACGTCGCGTATAAATTACGGCCTGAAGCACACGCCTTTTCCCGCTTGTCCACCATCTTACATGCGAGCTTTTGAAACGCCACATGGTCGCTGCTACCACCGATGGCGTTCAGCAGAGCAATGGGCCAGTACATGGCGCCGAGTTTGCCGATACTGCCCAGTGTCACCTCCAGGTAATGCAGCATGGGATCCTCTTTGCCCTTTTGGATGGAGCCGAAGTTGTCGGAAAAGCCCATGCGACCCATGTTCTCGAAGGGGATAAGGAGGGAATACAGCGAAGTGTTGACTGGCTGGCCTTGAAGAGACGCCATCTTGCCGAGCCATTCGTAGACGACCTCACGAGCATAGGTCTCGTACGCCTCTAGGGCTACTAAGATGTCAGATTGAGCAGTGAAAGAGATTGTGGAAAGGGAGCAGCGGACCTTTTGTATTGAAAGCCCTGTCCCAAACTTGGCGTCTCGATCGATGCTCATCGCGATCCACCACAGTCTCCAAGTTTCTGTAACCTCGAAAATGTACTACCTCATAGACTGTGTCTTGTTTTGAGCATCGTGAGCTTGCTCTATGCACTTTTTGCTGGGCATCGATCGATAACACGATGAGCTCATTGGGGGCTAGAGGGGTTGGAAGAGTTCAAGTCAGCTCTCACGAACCTATATTGGCGTCGAAACGGCAGCTTACCAACTCGAACAATGTCTCCGTACTTTTCGAAGAACTCAGCATACTTCTCGTGGAGTTTGCCGTCCCGAGCCATCCACGGAGAATAGAACTTTGTGACTTTTGCGAAGAACGGTCCTGGAAAGTGGCGTAGGGGATGGAAGAAGATGCGATATATGACGATGCTGGTGAAGAGCGCTGTGAAGTAGCAGAGCGATATAACACTGGCCGTAGAGAAACCTTGCAAAGGGCCTAGAAAGTAAATGCTTCGCGCGTATAGAAAGCATCCCGCAACTAAGTAGAAGACGAGGATCTGCGGCGGGGCATGCGTAGCCTTATTTCCCCGGATGAAAAAGAAGAGATGGGAGAGAATCCCCGACGATGCGGATGCTAGACATAGTAGTTCGTACCGCATATTGTTGACTCTTCCTTTGGGCTTTCATCAAAAGGACAGACTCAAATTGAAAGCTCGAGAGCAGACCAAATATTGCGATCGAGAAACTGGCGGGTGACGCGGTCTTACATATAAGAGAGCAAACCCAAATCGATGCGGCATGTAAGAGGGAGCATAAGCGGGGTGAAGCTTCATCTTACCCCGACACTTATGTTAGTTCAGCGAGGTAAGCTGAAAAGAACGAAGCTACAACAGTTTGTCACACCAACTCGCCCCGTAATATTCCTTTCGCCAACTGAGGCACAATTCTGTCTTATAGTATCGAGTCTACTTAGTGGAGAAGCTTAAAGATCCGCGAGGGATCTGTAGCTGCAGCTGCGTTGACTAGGGCTTATTCAGAGTCATGTGAAATTCATGTCCACAGCTGTCTATTTGATGATATGAACGCCTCTTTTTTTCCCTTTGAAAGTTATGGTTGAAGACGGAAAGGGGGAGACGGGATGTCCTACTAGTGCTCTCACAAGATGGGGTTGTTCAAGTATGCCAATCATTTGCTTTCGTCACGATTTCGACCGAGCCAAGTAAGCTTCGTTCGGGATACTACGAGCCGAATCTCATTGAACAGCTGTAGATAACAGCTGGGGATGTGTATTGGGTCTGATTAAGGTCTCCAGAACGCTTTATTGATAGGGGCTAGTGGTTGCAATTAGCCTTGGGTGTATGCATGTTTGGAGGATGAATCTGTACGGCATTATACAGGAATATTAAGTAGACCAAGTTTTGAACCATTCTTTAACGACTTACCACGGCTATAACGCTGCTCGCTGAGTAGCTGCAAATATCTTGCCAAGTTGTACCTCTTTTGCGAGGCCACCGCCCGAACACACACTCTTGAATCGATCCCACGCAGCAAAAGCATCCTTCTTCTTCCTTCTCTTAGCTTTCTTCTCCTTCAGCTCCTCCTCGCCCCCATCATTCTCAATTTTCGTGGCTGCATCACCAGCCAGTCGGAAGCTTTCATCATCTTTGAAAGGCGTCACTCGCTTGATGGGCGGGACATGATAAGCCGGGTCCTTTCCAACGTCGACCGCGTTGAACTCGGTCACCGAAACAGCGGGGATGTCCTCGGAGCGGTCTGACTTTGGACGTAGCGACACAGTGTATCCGACTACATGTGGGATCATCGGCGCCTTGAGAGAGGCGAGGTCTGGTTTCTCGATATCTGAAGCTTGTCAGCTAAGGACCTCATACAAGGGGGGAAGTAAAAAAGGTAATTGTCAACTTACTCTCTCCCCAGAGTGCCGGCGGTAGGCTCTGAATGAGGGGATTCGCGTCCAAAGCAATAGTATCGCTGCTGTTGCTCCGTCGTAAAGTGACCCTCAGAAGCGACTGCTTGAACGGCTGCTCCAGAAGCATTGGTCTGGCAAATATTCTTGGCGTAGTGTCTTCTCCCTTGCTGTTCTTGACGGTGCTCAGTCTAGGTTCCGCATAGCCGCTTATTTCAGAACTGAGGACAGGTATTCTGGACTGCACTTGGATGAGAACACCGGCGGCAGAAATCTCGATAGGCCCCGTGTTTGCGCCTTCGCCTGTCTTCACCTTGCCAGCAACTACGCTCACAATATGATCCGGCACATTCTTTGCGCTGCCAGACTCCTCGGCGGGAAGATTCTTTGCTATTCGCACAAATTGTTCCAGGTCCAAGGGCCTCGGCTTGGAGAGACTTGGGCCAAAGGCGACCTCGATCTTGTACGTCCACAAGCTCAACTTTGCTATGCCAGCTAACGGCGGTCCCCATAATGACAGGCTGGCAGTCAGAGACAAGGGTCCAAGATTCTGAGTATAAAGCCAAAGGTCGATTGATCCGCGTGCCGAGAACACCACGGTGACGTCGAGTTGGAAGTAAAAGGGGTGAAACTTCATGAGGAAATCTGCGTATGCTGTGAAGGTAATGTTTACCCAAAGCTTATCGCCTAGGAATCTTTTGTCAAATGTCATGTCGAGTCTGCCGCCCCCCATGACAGCATGAGGCGTGATGGCGAAATACGACTCTCCCTTGATGGACAGATGTTTGTCAAAGTTCCACGCGATTCCGACGCGGTATTTGACATCCGGGTAGTGCGACGGCTTTTCAAAGTCTCGATGGTAGCCGCCGACGGAGAAGACGAAATCGCCATCGTAGGGAGAGTTGGGGAGGAAGTAGGCCAATGCGAAGGAGCCTGTCAGCTTACACTCTTTGTCCATGACGAAGGATATGGGCGTTAGTTCGCCGGTCGCGATAACGGTTCCATGAAAGGGGTCGATGACACATGACATAGCGATGTCAACAACGGCAAACGCGCCTTTAAAGGGATCATCCGAGGACGAGATCCCTTTAGGGGGCTTTGGGAAGACGGCTGTAGCGGTAGCTAGGACAGCAAATTTGGGATGTTCGTCGAGTGTCAAGGCGAAGATTGCCTGCCCCTCAAATGTCTGGAATGCCTTGATGCCGATGCCAGCTACAAACCACATCGCTTCCCTTGCAGGCGAAATGACGTTTCTGGCTCCTCCATCCAAGATGAGATTCATCTGCTCCATCGCTGAGCCTCCTTGAGAGCCGCTCCTGTTGAGGGCAATGAACGGAAAGTTGGCAACTCCTGACGCATCTGCAGGTATCTGGAGCCGCGAATTATATCCAAAGCCGCCGGTCAAGCCGTTGATCTCGGCAGCACCAAACTCTGCGATTGGGCCTTGAACCATGCCAAAGAGAGAAAAGGATTTGGTGGTGTATTTCGGGTATAACTCCTCGTATCTGCCACCGGCTAGAGCTGACCATGTGCTGAGGCTGACGGCAATGGCGCCTTGGAAGCCCTTGGAGATGCCCGGATCGTCAAACTCATTCACCATACCCGCAATTCTCGTGGGCGGTCTGTCATATGCGACAGCCATGCCATGGATGCCGACCTTTGTGATGATTGAGGCCAGTTTATCTGGGTTGGTGAGAACGCTGAGGTCAAGGGTGATGGTGAACCCCAGCAAGGCGAACGAGAGTGGCCCAAGTTGAACGGTGGCATCCAGGAACAGACTGATTGTGCTGTATCTGTTCCCTGACACAGAAAGCCCAATGTTGCGGACCGTGAGAGGGCCAAAGGTCTTGGCCATGGGAGCAACTGTTTTGTCCTTGCTCGAGGGAGCCGCCGCTGCTTCTCCGCCAGCGGTAAGAACCATATTCTTCTTCGGTTCTTTTACCTTGCTGCCAACAACATGGTCCAAAATCAGGTTCGGACGGGACCCTTCGAGCAGCGCAACTTGGAAATGGAAGCCCTTGAGAAGAAGACCTTTGTCACCGGCATCTGCTCCGGCGTCACCGGCAGGCGTCTTCACCAGCAACGGGTCATTTGTAAACACCTGCTCGTTGAGTACTGCGATCTCAGCGGGCGCTATGTCGCGATTTGTCCACACGACTCCAACTTGATCGAACGGCGGCTTACCGCTGCCAACTACCGGTACCTGGATACTGTTCAAGTTGGACAAGGAGAAGCGGAGGAGCCTTCCTGGCACAGGCTTCGACTCGTCTTTGCTTTGGCTTCCACCAAATGAGCGAATCTGCGCCAGAGTGACAGCAAACTTGCCACTCTGTGTAGTTACAGTGATTGTAAGCGCGAATACCGCGTGATTTTCGCCCTTTTCTGCTCCAGGAACGCGGCTGCAGGCGAGATTGGCTTCCAAGGCCGACAAGGGGATTTCCATGCTGTGTACAATTTCGGGAAGGTCATTGACATCGTCCACTAGGCCCTCGAGAAGTGTGGCAATCTTGAACGTCCTATCTTTGGGCGTAGGGCCTTCTTTGTCCATAGCAGCCATGGCACCAGCTCTGAAGAACCATCTGCTGTCCTCTTGCTCTTCGCCCTTCTTAGACTTGCCGATGTGTGTGTATTCGAGCTTCAACTCAAGACCATTGTTTGGGCTGCCAAGAACTATGATGCCGTCAAGCTCGAACTTCCCCGGGTACTCTTTGTGATATTCATAGCTGATGAATACGTAGTCAAGGTGTATTCCGCCCATGAGATCTCTGATGGCGTCATTGGAACCATCAGCTGCAAACAAGTCGTAAAGGTGTGCCATCTTGAGATTCTTGACTTTTCCAGCTATAGTCCACGACGAATCCGAGCGCTCCTTGTTGTACTCAACCCTGGTCTCAATGGCAATGACATCGTCCACAGCTCCATGAGACTCATCTGGTTTGTAATTCTTCGGCAGTCGAACCTCGGTCACGGCATCAAATGCAAGGTCAAAGTCGGTTCCGCCCGAGGCAAAAGTAATCTTTAGAGCAGCATGAAGCTGACTGAAGCGAAACACTGGGGGAAGACTGCCCCTTTCAGCGCTTACAGGCAGACATTCGACAGCCCCCTCGAGGAAAATCGTCTTTCGCCCACCGCCGAAACTCATACCGAGGCGGGCCTCGCTGACAATGGAGGGAATGCCACTCGGGAGCACGAGGTCCGGCTTACCGATAAGATCTTTTATCGACAGCGAACCAACGCAGTCCTTGGTCATTGGGTTGATGTCCGACAGATTGCCCAAGTCGCTGTAAGGCTGGATTGCGAGCGGAGTTCCACCTACGTCGAAAGTAGAGGAATGATGCCAAAGGTTGCACGAAAGAGAGTATACCCCTTGAGACCAGCTCAAAGAGGTCAAGAATGGCACCTTGTCGTTCTGGAGAAACGTGGTTTCAATGTTGATGGTAAAGTAAGAGGGCTTAGGCATGCGACCTGGCGATGAAGTCCCGTCATCAGATTCGCCCTCGAAGCCGATGACGACGCTGCGAATGTTGAAATGCTTGAAGATCGTGCCAAAGGCATCTTTCACTGAGCTCACGATATCGTCTGTCGCCGTCTCAAAGGACGACGCGTCATTGTGGTCACCAGATCCCTGAGTAATAAGACTCTGACACCACTGGAGCAATGCTGACAATATGTCGAAGGTCTTGTCATGCATAACAAGCTTGGCCTCAAAGCCGCGGTCCGTAAAAGTGATGCCCGCAGCGACGGAAACTCCGCTGAGCGGAGTTTGGGAGGCCGAGACTTGTTTGCTCGTGTTGATTGTCAACTTTGCCTGGAAGCCGAGAACTGATCGCGTCCTCTTGTGCTCAGCCAACAGAGCTTCAGATACACTTGTGCCGGTGATGAGGACATCTGAAACGGTGCATGCGAACCCACTCTCTTCCAATAGTTTCTCAACGGCAAAAGTACTCGCAGAGGCGCTCACTTCGGAGCTCTCACCATGATCCAGCTCCATGGCCATCCGGAAGATGACTCGTAGATCGTGACATGGCATGAACCATATGCCGGAGCGACAGTCGGACCCCTCGTATTCCTCTGTTCCAGAGGCTGAACGCGCAGGTGCGGGACGAAGCTTGACCATAGAAAGAATGCCCTTCACGAGAGGATGGAGAGGAAAGTTGATGAGCTCCGAAAACTGCGCTAGAGTCATGTTGCCGCTCGTCTGAGCATTGTCCAAGGCGAAGAGAAAGCCCTGTAGACGTCTATCATATCCGTGGGTCGTCTGTGGTAGGGAGGTGGCTACTTGGCCAAACTGGATGCTTCGCATCTGTTGATCCGTCGTGAAGGCTAAATGTATCGGCTCGGAAGAAGGCGTGCCTGTACCCTGAAACCTTGGTGAGATGAGGATCTCCATCATATCCAGGACTATCTTTTCAGCCTCATCAGTTGACCCGCTGACTTTCAATGTGACAGCATTTGGAAAACACTGCTTCAGCCAGAGTGCTACATCCGAGGAATCGCCCAGAGGCTCGTGCCGGTCAAAGCGGCCTGTCTTGGGGAAATTGCTGCCAGGTTGGTTCTGGGCTTTCTTGATGTCATCAAAGAGCAACCCATGAGTCCACTCTTCAATCACGTCGTCAGTAACTGCCGTAGCAGACACAAGGCCGAGAAAGTTGTTCTTGATGAATCTTTTCTGTTTGCCTCCGAATTTGTGAGCATCAGCTGCCTGTGGAAGGGAGGAAGCGCCAGATCTAGCTGCGGTTTGGACAATGCCATCCCAGATAGCCTTGGCTTTTCGCTCGACGGTTTTGCACTCAACACCATAGCTAGTAGCCTTGATCGCCACGAAGCGGATGTCTGCATCGCCAGAACCGGGTTCGCATTTATGCTCCGCCCACTGCTGCTGTATCCTTTGCTGCGCAGCCTTCACAGCCTCAGCGTATTCTCCCTCGGGATCGAGAATGACGCTTTTCTTCGGCGGTTTCCAGCCCTTGTATTGGTTGAGGATCGTATCCCCATCTGCAATAGTCGCCAGCCCACTGAGATCTCCCGCATTTTTGAGCCAGAAGAGGTTCTTCATATGCCGCATGCTTTCACCGACGGCATTTTGGAGCATCTTGTTGAGTTCCTCCCGGAGCGCCGCCTGATCACCTTGACCGTTCTTTGTGAACTTGAGAACATCCAACATGGAATTCCAGACGACGGCTGTACCGCCGGTGTAGCTCAAGATGGTGTTGACATTCAAGTGAACTCTGCTCAACTCGTCGGCGCCCATGTCCATCCAGTAAGGCTTCCTTGTGCCGTAAATTCGAAACGGGCTGATCTTTGTGGCTTTGTCGGCCTTCTTCATCATGTCGGCAATACCGAGAAGGTAAAACAGCACAGAGTAGCCTGGAAGATAGAACGCCTTCGTTAGTGCACACATCTAGAGTATCGTGTTGAACGGCTACATATGGTAACCTTGAGTAACCTCAAATGCTATGCCCTTGAGCTCAGCTCAAGAAGAAGGCGTGCAGGTCAACAAAGGAAAAGTAGGCTTACTGGGATGTCCATGCCTTGAGCCAGCTGATACAACGAAGGCCTTGTTCTGGAACTTGACTATATTCTCCGGGAGCGCAAAGTGAGAGCCATGATGGCCCATCTTGACCACATCAAGCCGAACCTCCTTCTTCAGCAGGTTGCGACCCCTTTCCATCCACTCCAGAAGGCACCTCTCGCACGCTTCTTCAGCATCACCGCCGGTATAGAGAGACACGCGATATTCGCCTATGGCGCTCGGCCAGATGACCGTGGCCATCAGTGACGCCCCGTTAATCACACGCGCGCCTTTGTTAGTAGCTATCCAGCTCTTGACGGGAGTTGTCCACTGGTTCTCGTCGATGAAGCAGTGGTCAATCCCGACAATAAGGAATATGGGCTTCTCGAGCTTCTTGAGCGTGCTCAGTTTGTACACATCTGTGAGGCTCGCAATCCTTGTCCACTTTTTGGATGGTTCACTGTGCACGGGTTTGTTGGTGAAGAGGTCGTGCCCGATACAGTTTGTGCTTGTGACGGCGGCGCATATTTTACGCAAGTTGATACCGACGCGGAAGTAAAGAGTGTCGTTCTCGACCCTCCAGTTTGTATTCTGATTCATCTTACCCATGGCTGTCCAGGGACAGTAGAAGACGGCCTTTTTGTCGATCAGGGTCGACTTCTCGTTGTGGTCCACGAAGTCATCGTATAAGACGCTGGTCAAGGCACGATAATGATCACCGTCCCAATGCGTGATGACGATGGTGTCCAGCTTGAAATTTGCATTGCTTTTGTCCAGCTTCTTATAGGCATCTTTCAACGCTTTAAAAGATTGGAACGTGGCTTGCTCTGCGTCGTCGTCTCCGCCATCGATCATTATTGCCCGTTCAATTATCTTCCCGTTCATCAAGAAGTGAATGCAGCCGTCGCCGGCGCCGACGTTGATGTAGTTGGAATGGACCTCATAGTCGAGGTATGGATGAGCCATGATTGCCGTTGAAATGGTAGCCTTTCAGCTACACTGCGGGTGTTTGTTGATCAGTCAGGGAAGATGAGGTTTGGAATGGAAGCCATGTGTTGAACGCTTCATGTCACGAAGATCCGCTACTGGTCTCGTCTCGTAAAGTAACAATCGAGCAATGTGAGCAAGGCGTATGTGATGAGTTGAAAGGATAACTACACCAGCATTCTATGTCACAGGAGTCTCGCTCTTGTCCCAAAGCACTCCACGGCTGCCGCCTCTGCCGTAGACTGGCTTCACTGGCTAGCTCGCGCTCTCGTGGCCACCTGAATCCTGCAGCAAGATGTTCCAGATCATGCTCGCCTCTCAAAGCACGCCAAACAATGCAGGGGTCGAGGAGACTATTGTTGATAGCGGCAGTAGGACGAGGAGAGCGGAGCGCACTGTGCGGGCTGAGCCGCGACTTGACATTGAGTGGCTGATCTCTGCCGAGCTTTTGATTGCTCACTGAAGGAACGGGCGATGAAGAGTTTGATAAGTCAAATGGTCAAGTAGGTAGATGGCAATTGGAGGGAGATGCAAAGCATGTGTCTATGAGGTGCTGGGGCCTCCAACTCACCGGAAGATTCTCATCTCTGAGCGCATGAATGTGGCCGTTGAAAATACAGGGAGAGACGAGAGGATTCACAACTTAATATTGAGGGCTCTTTTGGAAGTACGACAGCAATATGGTGTAAATGTTGTCAAAGGGAGTGAGAATTGGGTGAGAACTTTCGAATGTTTCTCTTATTGTGGTGGCCCTTGGCAGAGTCTCAAAAATGCTGTAAATAGCCTTGGTCTCCAGAAGAATCATCGCATGAATGAACATTGACACGAAAGGCCGGGTGATCTATCCAGTATCCATCATGATGGACTGCCTTATTTAGAGTCTTTAGGCTGATATCTTTGACTTTACCATGATATAGCCCTCCACGATCTCACTCAAAGCTGCATCTTCAACCTTCAAAGTCTTGTCCAAAGGCTTGATCAGCGCGGGATCCCACTCCGTATTGCCAACAAGTGAATGGTCATCGGCGTCGCTGTCGTTATCGGCGCTGGGGTCAAAACCATCCAGTCTCGGCTGCATCCAACGCCACGAATTATCAGCATCCCCAGCAGCCGGCAGCTGTATAGACAGCTCCTTCGGAATCTTCACATCACCGCCGGGCTGCGCTTCAATGCGATATTCCATCACGGGCTTCTCCGGCACCAGCGTTGGACCAACAGCAAAGAACGCTTGCATGTTGCTCATCGCCTGGTCGACTGGCCATCGAGGCAGACTCAGTTCGACCATGGGAAATAACGAGCCCGAGTACAAGTGAATCGGCAGTTTGGCATCGATAATGGCGCTGACGCAGTGCTGTGAAAGCTGCGCATTGTGCGCCTCGGCAAACCCTTGGCCGTCGATGCCGCCTATGTCTCCTGCTACAAAGTAGGGCTTCACCCACAATGGCTGAGGCCGAGCCTCTGAGGTAGTGTAACCGTGGCTGGGGGTGCTTGCTTGCTGGCTGGCCCATCGACTATATGCGGTCGAGATATTGCTCGTAGTGATTGGACCGCTGGAGGGAAACGTTCCGACAAGCCCGTCGAAGGCAGCCGTGTGGTTGCCCATGGCAATGGGAAACTCGTAGTCTAGAATGCTTGCTGGCTCTCCTGAGGTAGAAGGCCTTGAAAGGAGCGACGCATCAGATAGGGCCGGGGCGGCCAGCTCGATTGAGATGCCCACGTCGGCAATGCAAAACGGGCGTCCAAACGCAGCCGGCAGCATGTCGTCAAGATTTGCACTTGAAGAGCGCCAGTTGCCATCCGCAGCCCCTCCAATCATGTCAAACAGGGAATACGCAAACTCGTGATCCTTCAGAGACTCCAGCAGTTCTGCGAGCCGGCCTGTGGCCGTGGGTGCATGGCCGCCAGACCTGGGACCCATGGAGAAGACGACGCGGCGCTTGGCAGCATCATCACTGTCGATGATGACAACTTCTTGCATAAAGTGGCCCTCGCCATCATACATCTGGATGGAATGGTTCTGAAAGTTGGTCACCAGCCATGCCCAGATGGGATTGTCCCATTCCGTAGCTGAAGGACGAATCGCGCCCCCGGGCATCATGTAGTGGACGTTGAGGCGAGCGTTCTCGTTGATGCGAGGGGGAAGCTGGAAGAACTGGCACAGGTTGGGGTCATTGTCTGCCTTAACAACAGTGTTTGGCCAGTAGTGTCCCCTTGGACCGTCTTCCAGCTGATAGCTGCCACATGTCAGGCTGGGAGACAGGCAAGGGTACAGCGCTGAGGACTCTCCTTCGCCATTGTCTCCGTATACCGTGGGACGAAGGCCCGAGACAATCTGCCCAAACTTGTCCACCACAACCAGCCGCGTAAAGCGAGCTTGGCCATGCATGACGGGCTTGAAAGCGGTATCGTTGTTGAGCCAGTAATCAGGCGGGGATACAGCCGTTGCGGATGCGCCGTAAGGGGCCACCTCTGGTGTCAGACTCTCGATCCTACAAAGAACATCGGAGCCGAGGCCGAGAATACTCTTGATGATATCGTCGTTGGAGCATGACGCAGCACTTGGGCGATGATTCGCCCCGTGTCGAAGCGTCAGGAGATGGTCCGCTAATCCAGCCAAGGGAGCCGAAAAGTACTCCAAAGAAGACAGCTTGTTCAAGATCTCATCCTTTCGAGCCAACACCTCTTTGTCCGTTGTTTGCCCAAACAGCTGCTCCAATCGTGCACGCAGCATCAGTGCTGCTTGTGGGAGAAATGGCGTGCGTCCCCGGATCCTGCGACAGTCCTTTGCCGCCCCCGAGTCCAAAGCGAGCCTCTTGTCGTCTGGGATGATCCATCGCCAGCGGCCGCTCTCGTCATCGGACGCCACAAAGTCCCAGTTGGAAAAGGCAATGTGGTAGTACTCAATCTCCCACTCTATGAAGAGAGGGAACCACCCCTGTGTGTTGTTCATATTTTCGATGCCGACATATGGGCTCTTGCGCCAATTGCCTTCTCGTCGCTTTGTGTCGTCGGCCTCGCTGAACTCGCGCAGGATCGCCTGGAGAGGCTCTCGGACGTCCGCCATGAATCTGTCAATCCACTCATGCCAGTCACACGGAGGCTCACCAACGGCGATTTCGGATGCAAGGCGAACGGGCAGCGGCTTTGAGAAATCGGCTGGCCACCCAGACTTGGCGCCAGCAAGGAGGACAACCGGGTCTTGGTGTCTGCCAAACCCAGGCGATGGAACCGTGATAAGTTTCGTTTTCTTACTCTCTCCCCCGAGCATATACTCCAAGGCAGCCTTTTCCTTTCTAATCTCTAACCGCAGTTCCATTTTCTTGTCCGACAAGATGAGAAGTCTACTGCTTATTGCGATTGATTCGTTTTGAATCCTCTCGCGGCGCAATGTGAGGACATTCGCAGGGAGGTTGCGGATCCCCATTGCGTTCCACCAGCAGCCGTACAGCTTTTGAAGAAGCTGCTCCTCTTCACGCACGCAGGCATCGAACTGGGTCTGGATATTGTTCAGCTTGGCCAAGGCTATGCGGTGTTCGTCCGTGACGGCGGTCGTCTTTTGGTCCCATTGGTCCTTTTCTGGGAAATGCCAAACAGTGCCCTCTTTCTGGGCAACCCAAGAGTGGTTTGCCACTTGATCGGCTGCTTTGCGTTGAGTATCGACGTCGTCTTCTCGCGCGACCAGCATGACAATCTGGCTCAAGAGGTTCTGCGCGTGACTCGAGGTATTACCCTTGAGGGCAACATGCAGATACGCCGCCAGTGCATCCAGCGTGTCCAGTCCAACAGCCACCGGCTGATGAGAGTACACGTCTTCCTGGAGTTTTACAGACGGAGCGTCGAGATGCCGTACGCTATTCCGGTCGAACCGGACGTTGCGGAGCACGCCATACGTGAATGTCCGGCCGTCCTTGTTGGCTTCAGCGTTGAGGAACTGCATGGCTCCATCTTTCCCTGGGTCATCATCCTTGCGGTCATTCAGCACGAGCTCCAGAGCAGCCATGATATCTTTGTTCTTCAGAGGAGGCTTGCCTGCCGGCAAAGAGTGATCAAGCACCAGAGGGTCGTCCCGAGGGTCTGCATGATAGCCCACGATGGCATAATCAAAGGTGGCAGAACCGCCATTGTTGACCCAGTCTTTCAAGTCGTCGAAAAGAGAGAAAACTCCCATATTGTGCGGCTGATAGTCGACATAAAATTCGTGGCCCATGTCGAACGCATTGAAAGGAACTCGATGCTTTCTATTATCCTTAGCAGTCAGGCTCTTGAGATTCAACTCAACCTGACGGCCCATACGAATAGGCTTAGGAGGTTCTTTCTCCTCCATAGTGGCTGGTTGCAGGTCATCCGGATCAATCCCTGCAGACGTGGTGACTTCAATGTCTGGAGCGTCATGGTCAAGGAGCTCGTCGTCGTCGATGGCTCGCAGACAATTGCTCTCGACCATGAACCACTTCTCTTTGCCGATTGCTTCGCCATTGCCTCCGCCACGAAGCTTTCTGAAGACCATCCAGCGGTCAGGGACAGCACGGAACTATCTCACAGAGTTAGCCAGCAAGCCCTCACATTGCAGACATTTGTTCAGAGTCTACTCACCTGAGTACTCTCACTCGGTATGGGGTTACCGTCGTTATCCGTTACTCTGTATCCACTCCGGAGCTTCCTCTCTTCGAAATCCTGCCGGTCCTGGGGTGTTTTGATGGCACTCTCAGTCGCCGTAATGGCTGATCGATACACATTTGGCAAGCACCAACTGAGATAGACTCCGGAGCGGCTCTTTCGCGGCCCTCCGGCTGCCAGATCTCGAAACCGTTGGTTGTACTCAGCCTGCAGCCGCCACCAGCTCGTGTCCACCCAGTCCATCAGATCGAGGTGATCCCATTCTCCTCCTCCCTCAATTGCGGACTGATGAGAATATCTCTCTGGCTGTTGGAGCCTCTGAAGTTTGTGAAGATCAGGTTGGACAATCGGTGCCATCTGGTAGGCTGTGTCTCCAAAGTCGTCGGCGGCGATGAAGGCCTGGACGGCCATGGGCACAACAACCGTTGCTGCGGCCTTGGCAGGAGGAGGGTCTTGAGATGCCATCGTGTTTTGCAGTTGCGTATCTCACTTCTGCCTTACAAGAATGACATGAAGTAATGTTTGTGAAGCATTTGCTCAGGATAACCACAAGCTTGATTTACATACATCTGCCTTTGATGGGTTCGAGATAGCTTGTCCATCACGTACAGTCCTTGATACTGTGTGTAGTGGAGCTGCCGGGGTCTGTATCAGAGCTGAACCACCCAAACTGGAAATCAGCCTCCGGACCCCAATCCAATACTTGTCAATACTCTGCTGCACGATGCAGTTTCCATGGCCTAGAACGTCTACTCTGCCTCTTTCATTGGCCGATTGACGTGAGATTGGCGCTTCCTTGGTGAAGTTTCCGCAGTCCACTTGACCATTTATTTGGCCTCCAAATTGATCATCGCCACGCTTTTATGTCATTGACGTGATGAGATGTTCTCTCGCAAGAGAAAAGCTGATTGATCTACATGCTTGCTTCACTTGTTGGGAAACATCAACCTGTGACTTCTGGTTCGCTCAACCTCACCCGTTGTATGGTTTGTTGTAAATTGCCCACATTGCTCTCTCCATATTGACCGTCACCAAGTCCATCACAAACCTCCCTTTTCTGTCTGAAGTCAGAGGGTCAAGATGCTGTCCGCCTCTGCAAACACCTTGCATCCAGCCTTCTTCAATCGCACGCCAGACCGCGTCCTCACATCAACATCCTCCATCCCCGAAGACAGACAACTCTCGCCCGAACAGCTGCGCGTATGGTCATATCAGGAGCCTCCACTCGCTGTCGGCCAGTACACCTTGAGCGTGTCGCAGAAAATCGAAGTCTTCGACAACAATCTCAACCAAAATGTCTCCAAGGACCTCGACTCTCCTGACACGCAGCTGCGGGTGTCAAGTCCCTGGTTCCAGCTGCCTGATCCCCAAGTGGACATTCACAGCGTATATCCGGCTTCCGGACACAGTGACCATGCACAGACTCTGGCTCACGTTGTCTTTCGTCGTTGTACGACGCCTTGGGAGAGGCTCCTTCTCAATGACAAGGGAGACAAGGATAACTGTGGCATGAACAATAACCGAATGCCGTGGCTGGGAGTCCTGAGCTTTACGGAGGATGAGCTTGTGCTTGATGAGGCAAAATGCCAGGCTGCTGGCTTTACCGACGAAGCTTCACGGCCTTCGAGTCAAGGAACCATCACAACAACTGCCGGACATCTGGAAACCCTCACAGGAGTGGTTTCACCACTCAGCGGCAATGCTGGTCTATCTAATGACGACAAGGGCTACACAGCCAGAGACAAAGCTAATGTTTTGCTCATGGCCAGACCTCTGTTCCAACAGCTTTTTGCGAGCTACAACAAGCCCGGAGAGTCACCCTTCAAGCCTGACTTGACCCGCTTCTCTCGCATGGCGCATGTGCGAGAAACTCATGCCGGCTTCATGGCCAGCACAGTCAATCTCATGAGCGAGAGTGGCGCCGGCCCAAATCCGCAGCCTCAGTACTCTGTTGTCGTCAGTCCCAGGACTGGCCCGCCCGGGGAAGATAAGCCACGCAGAGTGACTTCACATCTCATCTCTCTAGAGGGCATATCCAGGATGACGAGCGACTTGCAGCCTCAAGCAGAGTATGCAGCGTTGGTATCGTTGCACAGCTGGGACTGGATGTGTGTCCCAAATGACCATGTCGATTTCAGGAGTATCATGGCAGGCTTGGGTAAAAATGTGCACCCATTGCGCATTGATATACCAAAAGATTATAAGAAGCAGCTGGATGAGGCCGAAGAGAAGTTCAAGTCCACCATAGGAGATGACAAGCCCACGACTGCAGGAGAAAAGTCTCAACATACGGGCATCTCCCCTGAACCAGAACACGGTCCCAGTACAATAATAGGACAAGGAAAAACCGAGAAGAATCCAATGGCCGACTGGTTGTGGCAGAAAACGCATGCCGGCTACACTATGAAGCCTCATACACTCGCCACCGGCGAAATAACCCGGTGCCTGTTACGCGGCCCGTTCATCCCCGTTCCACCGGCACGAGACTCGATCAACTGCTTCTCAGCCACAGGAGATGACCTGGTCTTAGTCGACAACGAGACGGGTCTCGAGGATGTATCGTATAAGGTCGCATGGCACCTAGGCCGCGCCCTTGCCACAGGCGACCGCTCGCTCATGGCAGCGCTGCTGCGGTTCCGCGGTCATGTCCATGCCGAGGCCGTCAAGCGCCTCAAAGCCCGGAAAGCCGTCGATGAAAATCTGAAGGCTGGTGGCAACGGCAGCGACTCTGCGAATGGCGTTTTCACCAGGGCGGCAGCCTTCGCATCTCTAGACGACTCAATTAGTCAACTTGAGAAGGCAAGCGATATGAGTGTACTGGGCCAACTCGGCGGCCAGTCACGCTGGCTCCGTACGGACGAAGAAAAGAAAGACAGTCTTGTATCACGTCTATCGCTTGCGAGTGCGCCGCTGAAGCTAGACGGAGACGACTATGCGGAAGAGCTCAGAGCGGTCGTAGACGCCTTCTTTGGCTACCCGCCAGAAGAGTCAGACGCAAAGTCAGACATCCCCCCTATTGCCCAGAGAGACATCGACCCCGACGCTGTCTTGATTCGGGCTTGGGCTGTGGACAAGCTGTACCTCGCCGGCGTGCCGTTGCATAACCTCCTCCCTGACCCAGACATGCTTCCGCGTGAGTCGATACGCACATTCTGCGTAGACCCCAAGTGGCTCGACGCCGCCATCGACGGCGGGCTCAGCACGGCCAACCATTTTGCCAACGGCGACGACGTAGTTCGACAGGCCATCAAGAAATGCCTCAACCGCTACATGGGCGAAGTGAGAACTCATGGCCCCGGCAAGGGAACGACGCTGCAGCTGCCGAAATGGGGCTTCTTGCTCCGCAGCGTAGCCGTCACTGCGTTTCCCGATCTCAAGGTGGAGGCTCAGTTCGGCAAGTCTGTTCCCGATGGCATTCGTGAGGTGCTCTATATGCAAGTCCTTGCGGATGACATCTTGCTCTGCTTGTTCGACCGCATGCCGGGCGACAACGACTTTAAGGAGATTCGCATTTCGCAGCCATCCCATCAGCAGACCTTTGCTGCAGGATCCAAGCTCACAGACAAGTTGCTGAATGGCTGGCATCGTCCGATTCCGCGAGTGCCGCTGTCGTCTGTGCCCGAAGACGAGCAGAAAAAGTTAGAGCAAATGCTTGTTCCCATTGAGAGGAATTGTGAGTCAGGCCAAGATAGCGAGCCTGTATATGACTGGGACGTAAGGATGATTCGGCCGGATATCCTGTCGAGGAAATACGTCGCGGCTATGTCCGCACCAGACCTGGACGAGACCAAAGTATGGAAGTGGACAGGGGCAGTAGATGATGTGCCATCGGCAGTTCTGGCACTGCAACTGGGTGCCGCAAATTTGCAGCTGACTCTCCCTCTAGACAAAGGAGGCCAGCTCTCGGGGGATGACGGAAATGATGACAATCGATGGACAACGCCCGGAGTCCAACTGGATGCTGAACCACGGGCAAAGGCCTTGACTACCAGTATTCGCAAGCCGGCCTCAGCATCGGTCGTCCGGACAGCGGTCAAGCAACGCCAAAAGACGGCAGTCGGGAACCTCGAATGGGTTCCGCTGCCAACGAATGCTTCCTCTTCCATGACAACAAAAACATTGGCTATAGCCTCGGATGAAGCGCTGCCCCAGCACAACATCACAGCACAGGGCTTGCAGCACCAAGATACCAATATGGTCATATTACCGCACGTTCCTCACGACGAAAAGACCTCCTGGTGCCCATGGCCAAGTAAGGCGGCCTGTTTCTCCCTGTTTGATGCGGACTTGCATAACGAGACAAGCCCGGACTGGAAGGCGGGCAGCAGCACGGTCGTCGCTCTTCGCGGGCCAACGGACGTGGTATTTGCATTACGACAATCTCCAAGAGACTCTGATGCTGGAGGCAAGTATCCAGAGCGCCTGGAGGTTCGCATTCCCGTGGTGCTTTCTCAAGAACGAACCACAAGTGGCGGTAGTGAGGAGTTCAAGCCCCTCCTCATCATACCCGGCACAGCAGAAGCACCCGTGCTCCCCAAGGTGGAGGGACTCAATGGCAGTGGCTTATGGTCATACAAGACAAGTCTGGTAGTCGGATCTCTGTTCTCCCCCCCGAGAGATGGCGCAAACAAGGGAGATGCGCTGCAAGCATACCCCGACAAATGTCTTTTGCTCGTCATCACGGCACAGCCGCGATTTGGAAAAGGCCGGATGAAGGACGCCCTCTTTGACGGGTCGTTTATGCTGCACCAGGCGAGAGTCGTTCAGCCCGCTTATGCCACCCCTTACGCGACGCAGTTTGACATATCGTGGGAGAAGGACGTGGTTTACCCTCGGCAAGTCATTGTTGAGCGAGGTATCATGCTCAAGATAGGCGACCCATCATACCTTGAGATTTTCAACAGGGAAAAGGTGTGCTTGAACCTTACCGTGCACACATCGTCCGTTTTGGGTACAACCGACAAAGTCTTTTGGGAAGCAGAGATGCGCACCGCCACCGAGCAGCTGTCTGTGGGCTTCGCTCTGTCGCCGGGCGATCTCTGTCAGTTCACTACGAGCAACCAGAAGCACGACTATAATTTTCGAGAGTGGGCAAGCAAAGGCCCGGTAACTGTGCGGCTGTATGCAGAGTCAGCCTCCGGGAGGCGGTTGGGGCCGAAGACGCCTCCCATGACATTTCCTCGAACATCTCTCCCAGACTATCCTGGCCCGATCACGTTCACCTTTTCATATGCAGGTATTTACGCCACGTGGAATACGCCTCCCAATCTGCCCGAGTTCAGCGGCACTGACAAGCCGTGCAAGGTCCGTTTCAGCATTGGGCAAGGCTCTCCCATTGAGGTAGATATTGAAGCCAACAAGGCATTTCTGGAAAGAGACGTCCATACTCTAGCATCCGACTTTGCACCGGAGAAGACAGTCCACATTGTTCATCAGCTGAGGATCGAATCCGAGCGAGTCAAGGGTTGTGTGGAGGAACGTGTGAGTGACTTCGCCCTGTTGCATCTCAGCACCAAGGTCCAATCTACCGTCCTCGCTCCTTTCGATCTCTCCAAAGCGCTGCCTGTTCATCCACGCAGCCAGTTTGTAACGTGGGCAAAGACCAGCGAGATCTGGTATGTTGCAGACGACCACTCGATTGTTGGTGCCCGTTGTCGACGCAAACCACAGGAGAATGCAGCGCTCCCTTATGTCGTGAAGCTTAATTCGGATCAAGGAGAAGCCAAGTCAGTGGGCACGTTGGCCATGTTCCCCCAAGATACTTCGCTCTCAAAGCATACAATTGCCTGGGTCCAATCGGACGGTAGACTCAATGGGGTCGAGCGAACCGTGTCAGACGTTCACGACACACCCAATCATAGCTGGAGCCCGGTATCTTCCTTGTACGGGATGGGATACTTCACCGACTTCACCCACGGGATGGCGTTCTTGACTGATGTAGCCCACAGCTTGGGGGCAATGGCCGTTGCGCGGACATATGACCAGATGCTGCACATGCTCTGGGCAGGACCAAAAGGCGACTTGCGCATGACATTCAGTGAACTCGGCGGTCCATGGGGAGGCAGGCCCGAGTGGCCCTTCTCGGCGATTCCCGTAGCCGGCCACACCCCCAACGTTGTCATGGGCGAGGGCGAAGTCGCCGTGGACGTGTACAGGGCCATCTTCGCCTCGGGCCACCACGGAGAATGTCCACAGCATTTCTTTTGGGTGACTAGGGGCGGAGGCATCAGATGGATGAAGTTCTTTCACAACACTCTGCCCAAGAGCCTCACCGGCTTCTCCATCTCCAGGCCTCCCGACGACTTTGTAGAGCCAGAGATACTGGAAGCGACGGATGACGCGCGGATTGCCGATGGTGGCGGCAGCTACTCCGGCTGTGGCCCGGTCACTCTGGCGACGAGGTTTGCTGGGCAGCGGCGGTTCTTCATCTTCTGGGTCGACGGCCAGGAAGGCCGCATCTGGGGCAAGTCCGCTGAAGTCGACGATCTGTTGGGGTTGAGGCACTGGACATATCACAAGTTCTGCGTCACTCCAAATGGCCCGGCTTGGCCTACGCCTCCGGCTCATCCGACAACCTCGCGGCTTACCGTCATTGCCAAGAACCAAGACAGCTTCGGCCCGGAAGGCCTTGTTAGCGCTGAGCAGAGAGACGGTGGCCATGGCGTCTATCTCCTCTGGTTCGATCAGGAGGGTCGTTTGCGGGCTGCGCGGACAACGGATGATCGCAGTTACAAGGAGTGGATCGAGTGCATGCTCCCGGACGATGTAGTGAGGGACGTACGGACTTATCCACCGTCAAAGGAGAGTGGGAGCGCGAGGAAGATGGAGGTGGTTGTGCTACGATCGACAGATGGGGAGGCTCCGAACGCAAACGTGTATGACTTGTTATGGGTGGACAGGGATGGCCATCTGAAGGACGTTGGTGTTGAGATGCAAAGTGCATGGAGTCAATGAGGCACTGGTAGAGCCCTCAGCTGAAGGTTGTACGTAGAAGATATGGGAACTACCAAAGTTGTTGGTCCATCAGAGCCCAGAGGGGCGAATGAGCGCAAACACAAGGTTCTAATCCAAGAACTCGTAGTTTCTCCTCAGGCCTGAGGACTGCGGAAAACTATATTTGCAAAGCTGACAATTGAAGCATGATTATGAGTTTATAGAATTCATCTACCATTGTCTATACAATGAGAGCCCTGGCTTTACGCATCAAGGCAGTAGTAAATGCTAAAGCAAGCATACGCATCCGTTGATCGCCAAAGCTGCCTGTTGTTGTCGCGGAAGCAAGCAAACTGCCGCTGCTGGTTGTTGCCGGATCCCGCATATTGGCCAAAGCTGAAGCTTCCGCCGTTGATGTGAGACGTGAAGGTGTTGCCAGTTGCGAAGCTGGCGGTGTGGGCCTGGCCCTCCCAGGTGACGACTTGTTGTGAGCTTGAAGCAAAGGCGATGTCCTGCGAACGCGGTGCGACGTTTGACTGGGAGTCATCGGGGTAGTAGGCGATGACAGAGGTGATGGCCGAGTTGACGTTGGGGCCACAGTTGGCAAGGTGCACACCCCTGAGCAATGTTAGCATTAGGGAACAATATGGGAAGAGGATCTGTGGTATAGGAGAACATACTCGCCAGCGAGAGCGCTGGGGACGAGGAGGGCGACGGCCGCCAGGAGGAAAGCAGTGGGCTGGAACATGGTGAAGGTTTGGTGTGTAAGTGAGGAGTCTTAATGGCTTCTAATTGAATTTGCCTGCCTTCAACTAGAGGAAAATGCTTCGAGAGGCGCCCCAGACGTCTTATATAGTCAGCTCGTCAGCAGAGTGTATTTATAGTAGCCACTTCTACAATTGGGCTTCAGTTCGTGACAACGAGCATGTGGGATATGTATCGTCTAGCACATCTCCACCAGTGGGCTGTGCGGGCGTCCCCGGTCCTCTTTGCTGCAGGATAAGCTCTATTATAATCTTGAATCGCTGCACCAAGCAAGGCAGAGTCAGCTCATAGCTCAGGTCGCCCTACGAGGCGGAAAAATATAGTCAGTGGTAAACAAATCCACCAATTGTAAATGAGTACAGGTTCATTCACGGGACTATGAGCTTATATCAAGCTTTCCACGTGTGAGCGCTGGGAATGACGTTGCGAATCGCGCGGCCCGACAAGAACAAGAGAAGCAATAATAAGCAGCGTTTCCCCTTCTAGCTCAGAAGACACGGTCCGTACCGCTGGCGGCGTGTGGAGAGAGCGTCATAACACAATGTCGTCTCTCCCAAGACATGAAGCAACGGGCTGTTGTCTCCTTCAGGCCAGCAACAAACTGGTCTCTCCGTAACAGGTCTGCAAACCATTCTTGTCCTTTGCGTCTAGACGGAGTGTGCGACACTAGCTCTCATGACCGCGCAATGGAGAATGCAGAATCGAGATCATGTACGAAATTTCAAGCATAGCATGAGGTTCTACTATATAAGCGTGAGCAAACAGAGTGATGACACACAAATCCACCAATTGGGTACGAGCACATCACGACTCTCCATCCATCTTCTGCAGGCGGTCAGCCAGCTGGCATGGGGGCAATGGGAACCTGCTGACAGACTTTCCACAAAGACTGCTAGGAGCAATACGAAAGAGTAGTTTGCCCCCAGACTACCTAAGAATGGGACGTCAGACCCGCGATGGATGCCAAAGACGAGTTAGGATTCATTGGGTCTGATTCTGTCGAGAATTGCAACAGTTCAAACAACATGAGAAGCTTTCGAAATGAACTATAAAAATGGTGGCAGAAGATGACGGGCTTTTCCCTTCCAGCACGAGTAGTATGTACATCTGATTGAGTCCAAGTTGCGGATGGTTTTAGGAGGCTGACGGGCCCTCACTATCTGATTGGTGATTGCTTCCGAAATACTGGGACAAAAGGGGGTGAATTTGCAGGGGCTTTCGCAGGGGTTTCCATGACATGGATGCTGTCCAATAAGACACTCGACATTTTTCACTGTCATCTGGACTGAGCCGAGGCGAAGCAGTCAAATCCCAAATCCTCGGAAATTTTACTTTTCTCAGCTTGCGAACCTTGAAGCCGAGCAAAGCCTTGTTCTCATTGGAGAAGGATATGCAGAATCAGATTCAGCATCCGATTGGACCGCATTCTCCTTAAGCTGTAGAAGTACGCTCACTTCCCTGAGCCTATGAACTTGATCGATTATGTATAGTATTATTGCGTGAGAAGCTCGCAGGAGCAGTTAATACGAGCTTCAACTGTGAGGACTTCAAGTCAACAGAAACCAACTCCGCTAGTCTTGAGTGTAGCTTAAAAACTTATCACCGATGCTAACGGCCGAATCTAGTGATGCACTTTTTTCTGACAACTGCATCCTCCTCATCCAACTACGAAGTATGTAATACTAGACTAGTGAGTATGTAAAACAATAGGTATGCAATGAATGAAAAGACACCGCAAATTTACAGCGGCCCACGCTTCTTCTACTATACTCGTAGAGACCTCGGAACCATTTGTCGAAGTCGATTGTTTCTCTGATGCAACCGACCCCTCTACTATGCTACAGTGTCGGAGGTTTCGGCGTCCGCCTCCTCCTTGGACGGAAAGCCGCGCAAAAGGGGCGGGTAATCGTAGCATTTGGCACACTTGAACGGCTACCCCTTAGTTCCCGTGCGGCGAGAAGTGGGCCGACTCATTACACAACTACAAAGGTACCAGCTCCCGTAGCCATTCCGCGTATTAGAAGAGCCTCTCATGAGCTTGTGTGAGATTCATGTTGGACTTCAAGCGTTGGAGAGTTGTCACTTCTCATCGCCGTGTTACCACGCCTGCGCTGACAAGTTGGCTGTCCGAGAGACTAACGTCCTTTCCAAAATACGCAGACCATATCTCGCTGACGTCTCGATGATCACCCTGAGTGGTCTTCGAAAAGCTACAATTATTTTCATGTCTCGGATGGCAAGTTGAATCGAGCGTCCCGAGGTATGTTGATCTATAGACCTCGATTGACAGGGCTGGCACTTTCAGGGTACGTCAACCCTGGAACTTGGTTTCTAAGCGGAACGAGTCGGCACCTGAGTTCGATCGAGTAATAATTGCCAGCTATATCCGTAATTCATGCATGCATGCAAGCGGAACACCCTCCGTCGGCCGATCTGGCGTCGTCTGAGACATGCCAGAAGCCTGCACGAGTCGTTTCAACCCCGCCTACCGAGGCGCCCCCCCTCCGGTTAAAGACGATACGACCTCGTCTCAATCATGATATGTATGTAGTTACAAAGCACCGAGGATCGTATGCAGATCCGTAATGTCCAACAGCCTTTGACTAGCGGGTCCGCGGAGATCGGAAACTGCGCATGATGGGCAGTCATATGCCGTTGCAGTTACGGCATGTGCCGCTTAGAAAGGTTATAAGAAGAAGCGCCCGCCCTGATGCTGAGGGGGGTCTATCTCTGTTCCAAGCCCTGGAACCGAGTCGAGAAACTCGCAGACGTTTACGATGCTTTCACTCGAGGCTCTTCTTTTCTCGCTACGGCCTGAAGTCGCTGTGGCGCTATGGCTCGTCGTTCTTGTGAGCATCTCTCATTCATCTCTCCTGTCGCCTACACGACGAGAAGCTCCCATGTCACTAATGCAGTGCTAATAGGGAACGGTGTACCTCGTCTCTATACCCATCTATAATATTTGGTTCCATCCTCTTCGAAAGTATCCCGGTCCAAGATTATGGGCTGCAACACAGATTCCCTTTGTCCGCATGATCTTCTCTGGCAAATCCCATCAGAAAATGCTCGAGTTGCACAAAACCTATGGCGATGTCGTCCGAATTGCACCCGACCAACTGGCATTCAGCGATGGTGCAGCCTGGCAAGACATCATGGGTCACCGAAAGCGTGGCCAGGGAGAAAACGGCAAAGACCCCGTTTTCTGGAAGTCCAACCAGCACAGCGTAATTTCCGCTGATCGCGAGAACCACACTCGGATGAGGCGAACCCTAGCCCATGGATTCTCGGCTCACTCCATGATGGAGCAGCAACCTCTGATCCAAGGCTACGTCGATCTTCTCATTCAGAAACTACGCGAAAATTGCGCCGATGGCAACAAGCCTGTGGAAATGACTTCGTGGTATAATTACACAACTTTCGACGTCATCGGCGACCTCGCTTTTGGAGAGCCCTTTGGCTGCTTGGAGAACTCTGATTACCATCCCTGGGTCTCTTTGATCTTCGACAGAATCCGCGTAGGCGCAGAGTCTATTGCTTTGCGCCGCCTTCCCTTTGGAGAGAAACTTATCCAGATTTGCCTTACGAAGAGGGAGCGCAAAAGGTTCCAGGAACACTTTGAGCTTACGCAACAAAAGGTCAACAAGAGGCTGGCGCTGCCCAGCTCGCGACCGGATTTCATGGAAGTCATGACCAAACGGGAGGGCGACCAGGTATGTCTCTTCTATAAGTCCCGAGGTGGTTATGGCTACTAATGATGGGAATTATAGAAGTTTTCGCTCCCTGAGCTCTGGGACAATGCAAGCCTTTTGATCATTGCTGGATCGGAAACAACTGCGACGACTCTGTCAGGCGTTACCTACTTCTTGCTGACCCATCCGGAAGTCTTGGAGAAAGTGAAGAACGAAGTACGATCGAGCTTCACGAGTGAAGACCAGATTGACCTCATCAGTGTGCAAAAACTGAACTATATGCTGGCCGTTCTGCAAGAGACACTTCGGATGTATCCTCCTGTCCCGAGCGCCATCCCGCGGAGGGCGCAGCCAGGTGGCGATGTCATTTGCGGACAATACGTTCCCGAAAACGTGAGTGTACCCGACTCCTTTCAATGGCCCTTCTGACACGAAAGACAGACTATCCTCGGTATTTGGCAATGGCCCATGTATCACCTGTCCAAGAACTTTACATTGCCCGACTCGTTCATCCCGGAGCGTTGGCTCGGCGATGCCCGATTCTCCAGTGACCCTAAGGATGTCCTCCAGGCTTTCTCCTTTGGCCCCCGCAACTGCATCGGAAAGAAGTCAGTCACCCCCTCACTTTTAGCACCAGTTTAATAGTGATTCTAACTCTTCGATTAGCCTTGCGTATGCTGAGATGCGCTTGATTCTCGCAAAGATCATGTGGCATTTCGACCTCACCCTGCATCCGGATAGTGCGGATTGGATGGAGAGGCAACAGGCTTTTACGCTCTGGCAGAAGCCGGACCTGAACATCTACATCAAGCCGAGGGCCACGCAAAGTGAATAAGACCATTGGTTTGGTATACGGCCGTTATGATGAGAATATCGCCAGAGAACTTGTAACCTAGTGGATCTTTTGCTGCAGCTATAGTATTTTTGTAAATCATGACTCTACAGAATTGTTTTCACATGTACATTGTTCACAAAAGCTGTACCATGGAGCCCCTCGAGAAACCTCGCAAGGATCAAAGAAGAAGCTCGGCAAAGCATCTTCCACGCCAGTTCCAATGCCGCGCGGCATCACGGCGCCTCTCCCGCTCCCGCTCCCGTTCTCTTGAATCCACTGATCCACCTCGAAGAACCCCAGTCCGTCAAAGTCAGCGGCGAAAGGACAAAGGCGATCGCTGGACCAAGGTTTCACCCAATCGGTAGAAAAAGTTGAACAGAAGCCCCTCCGATCATAGAGTGCCGTGAGCTAATGCAAATGCAGGCCAGGATGTCGTGCTTCCAGATTCGGTGAACGTTGTTTCGTCGGATGCTTCACATCCGCCACGAGTACCCACCTAGGTCTCGATCAAAGGCCTCGTCTGCGGCGTCGTTGCAGATATTGCGGCGTAAAGTCGACATGGTGTGGGATGTAATATGGTATGTTTCGTAGTCTTTACCGCGGGAGTGGTTTGATGGAACACTCTTGTCCCTCGTACCGAGGCGAGATGCATGACCTCTTTCCGAGACTTTCCTGTCTTGCTAGGTATCAACACAATGGACGCAGTTTCTTTACAACGTGCAACCATCGACCAACGCTTATCCCCGCGGGCAAAGAGGTACGTGCCGCATACGCCCTTAGCCGGTATACCTGTGTACAAGTTCTCATACCTGTAGCTAAGAAATGATTATGGAGGCATATGATTTGCTGAACTCAATCCAGCCTTAATTTGGCCTGAGATTGAGCATACGGCATTGCTCCTCAAGTGAACAGTGTTGCCTTGACGATTTCAGGGCACCGGCATATTGGCCTCTGGAGACACATGTAATGGAATCGTACTGCTTCGTTGGCCAGTCACATAACGCAGATGGCTCAAATTTCGCCACGTTGGCGTCTATCCAGTATTTACCTTCACAGAATGTATGATTGACGGAGCTTTTTTGATAGTCCTGTTAATTCGGCAACGGAACCAAACCTTCGGGCAGTGCGAGTGACGGAGTCGGTCCCCGTAACACGCCATCCATTGGCTAAAGGGTTTTTTTCTTTTCTTTTTCTTTCATTCTCAGCACTTCCGTTCAAAGTTCCCAACAGATTCCCTGCCGAAGTAATCATCCGCACTTCCTGTAATGCTCTTGAGCACCAGAATCATTTCACGGTTAGCCACGAGCTCTTTCAGGGTAGGACATTCTGCCAATGCTGAAATGCATTCCAGAGACAGAATTATGCAACTACGGTAAAGGTGCTGCTTAAGAGGCCGATGAAGGAAGATGGCGGGGTAGATCAGGAGAGACTAGGTAGATAAGATAGATAAGATGTAAAATCGTAGTGGGGGTGGCTGGTGAGGTGGGAGTGGCTGGTGCGAGAATGAAGAATTTCCCCAAAAGTTGCAGTCGCATTGAAGAGGAAAAAAACGAGTGGAAAACGCTGCAAGATATTTGAATATATTGTCCTTCATCAAGGAAAGGATTGTAATTGACTCAATTCAATTGTTCCGTTGGGTCAATTGAGACAGAAGGTGTGTGAAAGAAGGCGTATGTTATGTAAGCACAGACGGGCAGCTGAACGACACTAAACCGCCCAACTCACCAGCCAGCAGCTGTACCTCTAGTGACTGGCAAATTTTTAAATTCTCGCACCTCAACGACGCCCTGACAGCAGAGAAACGCACAGAGAGACGTCGAAGATGGCCGAGCAAATCACCGACCCCGAGGCCCAGATCCTCGAGCTGCAGAAGCAGATTGAGCAGCTCAAGCTGCAGGGCCCCCTGAAGAGCCCCTACGATGTCTACCAGACGTCCCTGACCAGCCGCTACTGCAGCGCCGAGATGACGCAGCTCTTCAGCCAGCGGTCCAGGCACTCCATATGGCGCCGCCTTTGGCTGGGCCTTGCCGAGGCCGAGCACGAGCTGGGCATCGAGGTCGTCACGCCCGAGGCTCTGGCCCAGATGCGGGCTCACCTCACCGTCACCGACGACGACTTTGAGGCGGCGCGTGTCGAGGAGAAGATCCGACGTCATGTGAGTGGAAGCTGCCGTTGCTATCCCTCGTCTCTCAATCCTGCCTGAGCTCTCATATGCTAACATCGCCTCTCATAGGATGTCATGGCTGTAAGCCTTTCCGTGACCATGTCATGCCTGCTGTACTCCGGTTAACGCTCCGCACAGCACGTCCACGCCTTTGGCCTCGTCGCCCCGGCTGCTGCTGGTGTCATTCACTACGGAGCCACTTCGTGCTACGTCACTGACAACGCCGAACTCATCATGATGCGTGATGCTCTCGACATCTTGATCAAGAAGCTGTCCAAGGTCATCGCCAACCTCAGGGCCTTTTCTCTCCAGTGGAAGGGTAACGAAGCAACGTCACTTACGTCGAGCGAGTTGGGAGTTGTTGCTAACTGCCAAGCTTGCAGCTGAGCCGACCTTGGCCTACACTCATCTGCAGAGCGCTCAGTAAGCCTTCCATACCTACTCATCCAAATCGCAATCAAAGCCTCTGTCTCTGTCTCTCATTGCTAACAATACTCGTAGGCCTATCACCGTTGGACGTCGCTGTAAGTCTACAACGCCGAATGTCTTGTTGATCAACACTTCTAACGAGAACAGCGTCCCAATGGCTCCAGGACCTGACCTTTGACTTGGAGAACCTTGAGAATGTTCGCAAGAACCTCAAGTTCCGAGGTGCTCAGGGTACGTCTAGAGTCACCTGCCCCGCCCTGAGGAGCAACATGCCTTCAAGGTCCTCATCTTGATCAATCACTGACGGAAAATAGGCACTACCGGCACCCAGGCTTCGTTCTTGGAGATGTGAGCCTATGCCAATTGCCCCGCATGCCAGACGAGGGGTGGGAATCGCACCGCTAACACCAAGCTCACAGTTTCCAAGGCGATCACGCCAAGTGTGACCAGCTCAACGTCTTGCTCTGCAAGAAGTTTGGCTTCCCCGCATGCTACGTACGTTCAATCATCAAGTTCATTCCCCCGTCCCTGCAGAGTCTCATGTCTACTATTTGTTTTCTGCTGTCGCTGTGCTTTTCTCATAGCAACAGCGTGCTAACCGTCTTCTAGGACATCTCTACCCAGACCTAGTGAGTTATACCTCAGACAACTGGAAGCTTATCTTGGTGGTTAGCATGCTAATCTTTTGAATAGCACCCGCAAGGTTGACCTCGTCGTCGCTCAGGCCGTGGCCGGCATCGGAGCTACCGCCCACAAGATTGGCAACGACATCAGGTTGCTCAGCAACTTCAAGGAAGTCGAGGAACCCATTGAGGCTCGTCAAATTGGTTCCTCGGCCATGGCCTTCAAGCGTAACCCGGTATGTCCCCTCCTGCTTGAACTTTCGACGTCTAGAAACCTACCATCCCTCTTATGCCGTCAATGTCGCTTACCTCCCCTTGCGTAGATGAGAAGCGAGCGCATCTGCTCCTTGTCCCGTGCTCTCATGGCCAAGCCGGCTTCCTTCGCCAACACGCTCTCTACTCAGTGGATGGAGCGGACGCTTGACGACTCTGCAATTCGACGTAAGTGGTTTCCTACCTTGAAAAACGAGATTGGGGTGTCCTTCTACTCGTGATGTGGAAGGGTAAAGCTGATAAAAAAACAGGAATGGATATTCCCGAGATGTTCCTTCTCGCCGAGGCCGTCCTCATTGGACTGGACAATGTCACGGATGGTCTCGTTGTCTACCCGGCACGTATCCGAAGCAGATTCCTCGACGAGCTGCCATTCATGGTGACTGAGGCTGTAAGCGTCTACGTTTCCAACAGCGGCAACTTTTCGCTAATTTTCCCTAGATCATCATGAAGCTAGTCGCCAAGGGCGCTTCAAGGCAAGAGTACGTTGTGACATATTCAAACTTAAAGAAGTTGTTGCTAACCGGACTAGGGCACACGAGGAGATCCGAGTCCTTTCGCGTGAAGCCGCAAGCGTGGTCAAGCTGGAGGTAAGTTGTCTCGTTCTCCCACACAGATTCGATCATAGCTCATCACATGTGAAATTCAGGGCAAGCCGAACGACCTCATCGAGCGTATCCGCAACACCGAGTTCTTCAGGCCCATTTGGGACGAGCTTGACTCCATGATGAAGCCCGAGCTGTACGTCGGCCGTAGTATCGAGATTGTTGAGAGGTACTGCGGTGCTGGTGGTCCCGTCGAGAAGGCGCTTGCTCCCTACGCGCAGTACCTCGCTCACTCGACCACTGCGCAGCTCAACGTTTGAGCGGGCTAGTTGCAGATGGTCTTTGTTGTAGGTAAATGATGAAAAAGGGGGCTGCAGATTTTGTTGGGAATAGCAAGAAGAAAGACACAAATGGTAAAATATGACGTCTCCTACCCATGGCAGTTTGGATAGGATAGACTTCGGTGATTGGGCAATCACAGTTTCAGGGCCAAGAGCCTGGGAACAGAAGTCTTGTATCAATTTGGTGCTGTCGATATAGCCAGTCCTGCGCGGTCATCTAAGAGTTTGCGTTTGACGTTGGCGCTTTGATGCCTAGGTGTTGTCGTGCATTGTATGCATCTCTGCAGGATTCGTGTCTTTCGGCTCATCCAAACATTTCCCGGTCGAACAAGCAAGATCGCTGCCTAACATGCTCAACCTGCTTTTGTTGCCATCATTCACGCAAGTCTAGGTTAGCACAGCTGATCTCGGCCGGCTAGAGTGATCACTCTGGGTTGGAAGACTGGTGCAGATGCTACATAAATGCCCCTAATTGTCTCATGTAATCAGCTCTCATCATTTGCAAGGTATTGTCAAATTTTACCCTGTCCAAGTTTCTCGCATAGAAGGAGCAGTGATGCAAGACTTGACGATAATAGCCAATCTATCAGTGCATGTGGCATGAGTGGCTAGTCTCTGGCTACTAGGTAGCTACTCGAAACTGCTCATATCACCTCAAGGATGTCACTTCGGCTGCCTAATGCGTTCTTCAATACCATTACGCAGGATGGCGACAACATCAGGTCACCCCGCATGAGCCTGGACGGATGTTTGTCCATGTAGAATACGGATCAGACAGACGAGGCCGACCACGGCAGCATGGCTGTAAGCAACACCATGAGCGTCAACAATGGATTGGCCTTGAATGATTACACAACCATAAAACAATACGTCGCCATGGGCAATAACATAGTAGGAAGCCACGAGTAGCCAAGTGACTACCACTGTTGATACGGCAACAAGCTGTTCAAACCTCAGTGCCAAAATCCACCATATCGTTTGAGACTGCACGATGGCTGGCGGCAACATCTTGACCGGGGCCAGCAACATCACCAGCAGCCAAAACCGCACCCAAGTGCGGCGGCGGCATCGGCTCTTCCCGGGAGAAAAATTTGGAGGCTTTCACGTTCATGAAACGGGGCCTTGCATCCAGACAAAAGGGGTCACAGTCAACCCTTCATAAAACCGACAACTCCTCGTGCATCGTGAACATGGCTGAACAACTGCCTCTCTCACGAAAGAACGCCATTTCCCCAGTGGAAAGAACCATCGACCCGACACTCTTGAAGTTGTTTGTTTGAATACGGGCCATTTCCTGTCTATCTGCCTGCCTCGTCCCGGTGGTAACAACACCATAGCAGCGGACGCCACCTTGGCCGAGGTCACGACCATGCTCACTCACAGAGCCGTGTCAACGTGAAGGCCGGGAGACGCGGTCTCAGTTACTTCGTTGGGATTTGCAATACAAGCATTGGTGGCTTTTTGTGTTCAAGTCAAGATTATTGTTGAGGTACGGCGGCTAGCCTAAGGTTTCTTGATGCTTCAGTCTATCAACATGTCTTTCGCGATGAAAGGGTATGGTATAGTCTGTGATTTTGTCAAGTCTCTCATGCATTCTACATAGGCATCATCCTTCGCGACAGCGGTGCTATACTGAGATTCTGCTGAGATGATTTTCCGCAAGACAACTGGTGGTTGCGGTTGTTTGAGGCAGTGTCTGGTGCACTCAACAATACGAGGTCAAACTCTCCACAACATGAAAGCAGCGATCACGGCAAATGCCCAGGACCCAGTTCCACAAAGACGGTCGTCCAACAAGAAGGCGCCAGAATGTTTTCCCGTAGGCATCGCGCGGTTCATCAATGCCATAAAGTTCTCAAAGAAGTCAAAAGGCAAGCAGGATCAACTTTGCCGGAGACTTTCGGAGAGTAGAGTTGTTGAATCTAAGCTTTTTTGGAGTATAGCACAGAGACAAACGCAATTCAATAAAGATGATTTCCCAACATTTGCAATCTAGGTAGCTGTATATAAAGACGTTCTCTTCCCATTACATTATTCCATTCTTTCCCACCATCTTCAAAATTCGACTTTCAAGTTCAGTTTCGCTGTTTCATGTTCTTCTGGCAACAATGCTACCGTGGGTGGTAAGCCAATTCAAATGCCCTTTGAGAAATGCCGGCGATGCAGGGGCTCCAAGCAATACAACTCGGAGCAAAACGCAATCGACCATCTCCGCCGCGGCCATTTCATTCCAAAGTGGCATCCGGGATTCGAGGACAAGAACTGGGTACACCCAAGGCAACTCCCGGCCGAACAAATGCGCCGCTGGGTCCAGAGGGTTGTGGTGAATAACCCAACCCAGCCAACTGCACCTCCACCTCCACCACCACCGCCAGCACCGCCAGCACCAACAACGCCGGCAACGACGCCGGAACTTTCAACTGGCTTGTCTGGGCAGGGTCTGAGCACCAGGAGCGCAACTGATGTAGGCGAGGTGCCCATGAGCCCGCCTGACTCGGGGGTTGGCGTGTTTTCGGTGGAGGACTTCCTTTCCGTGGAAGATGATGGGGATGGCAATCATATCCTGAAGGATAAATAAATTGACCCGGGGTGACAACCAAGGGGTAGCCGGTGTTGGGATATTGGGGTGTCGAATCAAGTCGCGGCCAACTTGAGTGCGAGTGTTGCCATACTTCGACATGGGAATTTTCTGAGAAATAGTTCACAGGGTCGTGGTCAATATCCCAACCCAGCCGACTGCGCCTCCACCACACCACCACCACCACCATCAACGACGCCAGAAACGACGCCAGAAACGACGCCAGAAACGATCCCAGCATCTTCAACTGGCTCGCTTGGGCAGGGCCTGAGCACCAGGAGCCCAACTGATGAAGGCGAGGTGCCCACGAGCCCGCCTGACACGGGGGTTGACGTGTTTTCGGTGGAGGACTACTAATAAGATGACGGGGAGGGAAATCACATCTTGAAGGATAAATGAATTGACCCGGCCCTCGACAATCCCGATCGAGGACCAGCGACCGTCCTTGGGGGTAATTGGGTCGTCTCCTGTGCTGCTCTAGCCGCGGCCGGCTTGCTGAAGAGACGAGCGGAAGTTCGATGAGGAAGAACCATCGATTATTCGTCACCGGCATCGTGCTTTCGCGCCTGTCATGCATCACATGTTCTAACATACCTCTTTCACGCAAACAGCGTCCCGCAATTCCCTGCCGAAGACGCAAGGCAGCGAGCCTCCCGCCTCGAAATCCGTCGCGGCGGCAACTGCCCCAACTTGTTCGAGGTCCTGCAGCAGCTCCTTGGGCCGCGAGATGCCGTCCGTACGTACCTCGTGTCACCCCTTCCTAGCGAATCATCGCCGGCTACGGAGAGCATCAAGGATTCCTTTTCCCTTGTTGGTGAGTCGTCGTCCTCATCGTCATCGTCGCCAGTCAACCTCGATCTCTGCCTCTACCGAGAGGCGCACACGCAGGCCGCGGGGGATGGTTGTCAGGGCACAGCTCTACTGTTGGTGTGACTCGTCCGAGCAGGCCGGGCTTCGCTCCTCGCTTGACGACGACGGCAGCGGCGGACGGTGACGATGACGATGATAGACGTGAGGGAATAGCACGCCAAGAGGGTCTCGGTAGCAACAGCAGCGAGGCCCGTTTGATGCTGCTTGCTGTGGATCTCGACGCAGGCCAGCTGCGCAAGTCCTGTACAGGATGACAGTAGGTGTCTGTACATGTACTTGTTCCATGGCCACGGTTCAGACAAGTGGCCGAGTGCACGGCCTGACGAACCGAAGACAGACACCAATACGCCGGGCTGAGAACGAGATGCACAACAACCAGATGCACATGAACAGCTGCAGCCACTTGGCTGCTGGTGATCCCACGTCAGCTGCCCTGACGACGAACGTGTTCCACAAAACAGCACTCAGCTCCTGCTCAACAAAGAGATCCAGCATCCGGACTGCCACGCCGTAGAAGTATGGATGGACAACAACAGTCCGTCGAAGATTGCCGACGATACCGGGGATGGAAGATTGAGCCCCGGAGCTCGACAGGACCCAATGCAGTTGCCCATGCGTCAAGCATGACTTTAAGGCAGGGAGACAGCATAGGTTTACTTCCCAGGCAATGGGTGAGAGCTCGATACTGAGGCTAATCTCGAGCGACAGCAGCCAGGCTCGCACGCCCAGCACCAACATCTTGTCACGCAAAGGCCGAGGAGGTCACCCAGAACCGGGGGACAAAGGATTGAATGCGACCGTTGCGACGGGTTCCCCAACGGTCTCGAAGGTAAACATGACCTGCCAAAAGACAAATAGCGCAGCCTGAAACTTGACTTGTTCGACTATACCTGTCTCCAGGAGGACATCCACGCTGGTGGCCATGCGATGCTTCCAGCAATGAGGGCTGCGGTGACTGTAGGGGTTCCAAAACGTACGGTTTCAAGCAGAGTGCCGCGGAGCATCTAGAGCGCTCCATTTCTTCCGTCCCAAGAAAGACACGGCGTGGCCCCTGTGCCCTATTTACCGATCCGTTTTCTCCGACCGTTACGAACATTCCACCGTTATCAAGACGATGGTCAGTTACGATCAGCTACCAGGACTTGGCGACATCTCGGCCGCCATCATGGCACCAACTGGCTCGGCGAACCAGCCCCATGACGCCGTGAGATCGTGCGAAAAGGACCAGAACTTGGTATACCCGCCCGCCAGAGCCGCAAGAAGCACAATCAGATCGACGATCGAAGTCTCTTCTGGCCAGTATACTGGCTACTGGGGTGAAAAATTGACCTTGGCTGGCTTGAGATATCACTTCGTATTAGACCTCGTCAGGAAATCTCATGCCGCAGTCGCGTAAGTCCCCACGCGCTTGTTCGTCGAAGCAGCTTAGACTAATCATTGTTCCAGAAGCGACACCACTCACGCTGGCATCATCGACGAGCAAGTCGGCCAAGACCGCTCTTCATCAATCTCTATGTCGCTTCATACCTATTTGTCGCGCGCCTCCCCTCGATACCTTGACTCGACGAGAACGCGGTTTGGCCTCTAGAAGGACCACAAGGGTGCCAATTTTGGCGACACCATGAAGCAACTTCTGTATACACCTCTCAACTGCTGCTTAATTGGCCCTTCTGGCGGTCGGTTTTTCTTCTCAACTGGTTGTGGCTGGTATCCTGGCTGGTTTGCTGGGAGGCATTGTAGGACAGCTGATCCTGGCTGAATGGAAAGTCACTTGTAATTGGAAGCCGTGTGCAAATGTTATATACTAGATGCTATGTCATACAATGATAGTGGGTTCCCATGATGTTCATAGGAGCGTTGAATTTCACCTTTGCATTGCTTTCACGGAACAACAGTTGATGAAAGGCCCAATTGAACTGCCAGTTCATCATTGAGTGTGGCACCCGAGAAAGACCTGTGCTCTTTTCTTGACATCTCTACAGCGTGGTTCTATTGAATAATAATGCTACTACTGTGCACCATTTGATGATGGTTGCGGTGTCTAGAGCTAGTTTCCGATCCGTTCAACACTGCGTGTTAGGGTCAGTGGATATAGTGGTTTTGCAGAGGAAGACTCTTCTTCCCGTTACTTCATGCTTCCCTCATCAGCATCTCTTCCATTCTGTTGCCCCCGTGAGAACTGTGGCCTGAGCCTTTCCACCAGTGCCAGAGTACTGCTTCTCTCGCATCCCCTCGCGGAAACCTCGCAGTCCTCGAAGAGCAGCCCCATACTCATCCCCAACTCAACCACACTCCCAGACATCTCCGTCTGGGTGCCCAAAAACTCTGACTGATTAAGTACCTAATGAATCTAATCTAGATATGGAAAGAGAATACTACGGATTATGGTACCAAAAGCCTTGGATACCTAGGCTTTATTTAGCGACAAGGCGATGACTTATACATCTGCACAACATTAGGTACGCGTCTCCACGCGTAGAGTCTCTGGAAGCAAAACCAGCAAGCAGGACCAGCTCTCACCAGAAAATTTATTGTTTTGACATGTTCAATTCAAACATCCTCACCCAAAGAGGAGTTTAACGGATACAAACAGTCAATCCTAGGGTGGTGTTCAAACGCCTCCGTATCGTTTCTAAGCCCTCATTGATTCCTGTAAGAACCCGTATTTCCTGCTACCTTCCCCCTTTCCTTTCTGTTTGCCCAGTTCCAGTTTCCAGTTATTACTTCTATCTCCCAAGTATACTTGCACGTCAAGTACATCAACCAGATATATTAGCTCAAGAATGCTCACTTTTAACGCACCTAATACTTAATGTCACAACACTTCACCTCCTAAAAATAAAGAGTAATGCTATTTAAACCGTACCATATTGCTATTTGGACCATAGTGGTCCGTGCTACAGCTAGAGAAACACCCCCAAGTAGTAAGGTCCACGCCCACACACCAAAATACAGTGTAGCACACTGGCGGTCATTACCGTCAAGGAGAGGTCACCAGAAAAAGGGCATAAGGGCTGCTGACGCCGGCTAGGTGGCCAGGATGACTTCTAGCTGTGGCCGCGAACTCATGAATAACTGGGATGAGGCCCTGCTGCCGCTGCTACTGCCGCCGCTGCTGCTGCTGCTGCTGCCGCGACCGTGGACGAGAATGAGGGCAATGCGCCGCCGCCCTCTATCTTAACGGCTGAAGATGACCAACTAAGTCTTGGTGTTGTTGTGTGGGCTACCGGCCTTGCCATTATTCCACACTGTAAATGGGTGTGCAGCTGTGGTAAAGGTGGTGTGAGCATAATAATTCTAGTACGGGCACGGACCACTACGGTTCAAATAGCAATATGGTACGGTTTAAATAGCATTACTTAAAATAAATGTATACAGCCTATGGACACTATCATCAACATGTTATTCTCCACTTTCGCCATGACCGAGATTGTCTAGGTAACTTTTCACGTTTATGTTGCTTACTGCTGAGCCATCTTAATGATACCTAACTTCAGGGTGTCATGCTGGCCGTTAACCGCATCATCGCTTCGACCAATGCCGTAGAGAATAACGGTAAAATGAACAGCTTCCTGGATATGGATGTGCAGGAATGCCTCAGCTTCTTCAGAAATAAGACTGCAAACCATGCCAATAGCGGTCATTTGGCCATAGACAACACCATGGCCGATAACCCAGACAGCAATGAACAACTACCTACGTAGTCATGAATATTCAGAGGGGTTTGTGCTCGTCACCTAGTTCTCCCCCACTATGTCCGCAAGCCAACAATCGCCATTTCGCCGACAGTGCCTGACAACACCTTGGCCGCTTTGACGGCACCGTCAGGCTCGGCGAACCAGCTAGAAGCTACCGTGAGCACGCCTGAGAAGAGGGCTGGGATTTGACACCCTCCTTTGTCGCGGAATGATGGCAAGGGGCTTGGTGTACCCGCCTGTGCTATGGGAAGGAGGCGATGGTACGGTCTACCCGCTTGTGCCGAAAGGCACAGTAGGCCTGGCCCTCTTGATGGTCTCACAGCTCATATTCTGGCTACGTGTACTGGGGATTGGAAATGATATAGAGATCTGGTGCCGCAATCAAGTTGATCTCTACACTACTCTCTGTCAAGGCGAGTTCACAGCCCACACTCAGACTCTTGCATCTTACCAGACTCGATACTATTCACACTGACGTCGCCCTCAAGCCAATTAGTCCAAAGACCGCTCTTCACGCAACTCTTATGTCGCTGCCAACACAAATGAATGAATCGCGCGCCCTCTCCCGAAGCTTTGCCTTGACATGAACGCGTCTCGGCTACCAGATGCATTAGAGAGCGCGACGGCCCTGTCAACATTGTTATGCCACTGTGACTTGGCCCTGCTGGCGGTTCATCTCTTGAGGGGGTTCATGACGTTCTCGTCTGTGCTAGCTATTTCCAACGCTAGTTTCCCACCTTCTCTGCTCTTCCTCCAGCAGCGGAGGAGTCATTTGTTTCCTTCCACCCTGAGTTCTGATAAGCATCCCAAATGACAGTGAATTCCCGCTCTTTTCGCTAGGCAGCATGCAGGGCGGCATGATTTCGTATTGATGTCGGATGCCGTCGAGTAGGCGGGAAGTCGTTTGGTTTGTCGTGATTTGCTGGCGGTGTCTAGTTTTCTCAGTTTCAGGGGTCTATGCATTGTTGCATGAGCCGTTCTGATACTCTCTTCATCTGCACAATATCTCGACGATGATACGCCATTGCTTGTGTTGCGGGGTGCCGAGTAACGACACAGAGCCGGCGACGATGACTTCCAACGGTCAGGCATTTCTTTCAGTTTCCCAGACTGTTCAAAGGGGACGGCGTCAGACTTGGGCACGACGGATGAGAGGTCGGCAGATACATGTTGAGGAAGTATCTGGGCTGGTGTAAGTATCAACGTTGATAGACGGGTTCTGTTCAAAGGCGCGTCCACGCGCTTGGTAGAGCAGACGCGTCTTGTTGTTCACAGCTGGCTACCAGTTACGAGGCTTGGCAATTGGGACGGACAACATGTGCCGGTGGGTAGCAGGCGATATAGCGGACGAATAGAGAAAACATACAAAGAATCAATGGAGTCTCGTATTCATGCCACCAGAGCAATGTGAGAAATATGATTCGAATGGACAAACAGACGATGTGAGAAAAAATGAGTCGTGACAAATGGACAGACGCACGCTGCGCAGTAAAGGTGCTCCGATGCTAGGCAGCCTGTACTTGAAAACAGTTGGAAAATATTGGCATTTCGCGTTCAATTACCAAGTGGAATATTCTTTCCTTGTGGAAGAAGCAGAAACCTGAGATGGACATGGGTAGAGGGTCACTCTAATGTTAACCCATCTAATGTTGGACCAGCACTCAGGCGTGCGAGCCATATACGATGGAATCCTACCTGTCAAGTTCTGACTGTTCCCTGCCTCCAAGTCGAACGAAAGCCTCACCATTACAGCTCAAATGCAGATTCATCAACTCGTAACGGTCTGCATTGTGCTTTCCTCGACATTTGCAGAGATCTTTCTGTCCTTTCATGTCAACAAGAGGGCACTGTGATTCTGACCATTCTCGTCTGAGAGGTTTCTCCCTGCTAAATTCCCCAGAGTTTTTCTCAATTATCACCTTCCATTATCACCCATGGGACTACAGACATCTTGACTTCTTTGACGCTTGATTGCGAGATGGCACCGACAAGCTTGCATCGATGCACCACGGCCCTGGTTCCAACCCGGAGGCAAATATCTCTTGATTTCCATCCCTGTACTAAATATCTGTACTCTCATGTATCACCTTGCTACAATGATAAGCTTTCCAATTGCCTGTGAAGAGATTCAATCATGTGACATCGTCAAGTTCCGACTGTCTCTGGTTTGGCTTCATATCTGAGTCCGTGCGCAGCTCTGAAGATATACTGTATACAGGAAGCTCGGTACATCTGATAAGCCGTGCTCCCCCGGCAGACTGGCATAGTGGCGCTGTGGCGCAGAGAAGACGTGCCGTACCCAGAGTCCGGTGCGCTGAGCTGACACTGTGCTGCTGCTCAGCCACTTAACGCGTCGGGCGCTTGGTAGCGTGACGCCATCACGACAACTTCAACTGCAAACCACACAGAGCCACAGCAACAAGCCCTCCAGAACTGCCGCCAACTGCCGCGATGCAGAGGCACCATGTCCTACTACGACGTTGACGCCATTCTGACTGACGGGGAGGTACGAAATCTGCCTCATCTCTCTTTCTCGGTTCGAATACACACTGATCCAGCGCTCCCAGAAAGTTCCCTGCCGGTTCGAGCTCGACGTGCCGTATCTCGGCCATCTCGACAACTCCAGCGGCCTCAAAGCAGGCACCCGCCTGAACCTGCCCCTATGGCTCGCTGAGATGTTCGCCCTCGCCTCTGCAGGACAAGATGCATCGCCGCCAATCACACTGAGCCTCCCGCCCTGCCTGTCCGAACAAGTCCTTGCTGCGCTCAAGGCCGATCCCCGAGCCGTACCCTTACGCGACCAGAGTGCATATTTCTACGGCGTGGCCGTCCGAATGCTAGATCTCTTTGATGAGAAGGAACTGAGTGCCATTCTGCGGAACACGTTCGTCGTCAGAGCAGCTGATGTGGGACTGCACGCGAGAAAGGCGGAGGAGACTGGACTGGGAGGGCAGGGCGAGGAGTTTCTGCGGGGGTTGGATGAGTGGGAAAGAAGGCTGTTCCGGAGAGGACATGAGGGTGTCAAGGGAGCGAAAGAGTGGACGGACAATGTGAAGAAGTCATGATGTGGGAACTAGATGATGACAATGATACCCCGGGTAGATTGTGAGTACGTGGACTTCTGTTGAAAATATATCACACTCTTGATACATAGAGTCTCCATTTTTGTTTTCGTTCAAACATGTCCTCAAAAACCAATCAATTTGTATCTGGCTCACCACATTTGGACTTGGGTTGTCGCTGACAGAGCCGGTCACTACCATGGCAACAGCAGGATCTCAAGGTGCCATCGCAACCTGCTATAGACGGATCGCCAGCAATAGGCGTCACATACGAATGGAATCCATGGCATCCGACGCTCTCTCAAAGGGATGAGTAGCCCTTCTGCTACCCCGCTGCCTACGGGGCTTTGTGGCATCTTCCGGTATCTCAAGGTAAGAATTGCAATATGTCCTGCCAATCCACCAATCACAGCAACAACTTCCCGTTGGATGAATTCGGCAACTAGGCAAGAACACAGGACGACCAATGTGGGCACTACCCTACATTGTATTGCTCAGGGACAACTTCGAGATCTGTAACGAATGCTTGAGTAACTCGAAGCAGGACAGAAGGAGAAGGGATCGTTGCAAAACAACGTCTGAGACTACAGAGAGAGAGATGTTCTTTTGTCCTCTATGTAGCGCGACTCCATCATCATGAGACGTCTTTGTGATTGCGAGTCAGCATAGCATTATCCTCGAAGCACATCAATAATCATGGAGAATTCAGAAATTTCCCCTCTCGCCCTCCAATTCCGACACCGGAAATTTCTACGTACTCAGAGCGAGAGTCGGCTCTGCAATCCCCCCATGGCGTTAAGAACCTTACGAGGAGGAGTATCAGATCCGAATGAAGGTTTCAAATGTCTCCGTGAGAAACCTTATGAGCTTCTTCAGCTTCTAAGCGAGGACACAACATGTCTCCGAGGAGAACTTGGTACCTTGGTATCCACCTCTGATCTTCAGCTTCCGGCGTTCCGAGCTAGAATGCCTGTACACCAAGCCCCTGAGCAGAATGACACCAATAAGCCACTTACACGTATCTTTGAGGAGGTCCATCAAGCTGTGTAAGTCGAATGAGGGGTGAACTTCGCGTCTAGATCCGTGAAAAGCGGTGACCCATGACGTTGACGCTCTCTCACTCCTACATCAAAGAGCATAAATAAAACCTTGGACACATTCACCCGGGTGGAATTCAATGCCTCTCCTGTAGTCTCCTGATGTGGATTCCTGATCCCCCCGGACTCGCCGTTCCGGCTGCAGCTAAAGCTTAATCAGGGGGCAGTTCTCGGACACTAACAACTTCCTTATTTGGACTACTACCTGATGTTTTGACTTTAAGGCTCTGTCCCGGATTCTTGCCTTATTTGGACGAGGCGTTTCAACTTTTGGTATTGTAAGTGAAAGCCGTGAGGGGGGGCGGAGGGGAGGACAGTGGGAAGAGTAGAGGGAAGAGCAGAAGAGATACGGTGAGGAGGGCAAGTGGGAGGACGCGTCTACCTTAGGTAGGTAAGGAGGCTCGATGCATCCTCCTCCTTGTCTCTGCAAGGAGAGGTCAAGTGCGTGCATGATATGGCTATTGATTGTATACCGACGTAACGAGACGAACTACCAACGCATAGTACAATGATTGATGATCGGAAGGCAAGCATCAGTGCCCTGTTCAACTGTGGGCAAATCCCCAAGTCCCCAGCGGTTTCCCCAGCCCATGTACTGTAGTTTCCACTGTATTCTGTCAGTTTAGACAATGAACTAACAAGCCTCAACACCGATTGGTAGCAATTTAGTGTCTCATTTCATTGTTTCAGCTGAAGATAGTTCCATCGGTATAATTGTAGCACTCTGGAGAAGTAAAGCGAATGCGTATCATGTAGAATTTCGGAGAAAGTATCTGGGGGGGAATGTGTAGAGAATCTGTGGAAAAAAAGGAAATGGACAAAGACCAAGAGACAATGAAGGAGCAAGGTGTAAGAGATCCAAAGAAGGGTCCAAATATTCCAATACCACCACCAGGGGAGGCTCTGAAGAGCCGCCCATCGGAAAAGTGTGGCCATGTTTGTGGTTAGGTACGTTGCTGTCCACGACCGATCTCAGGGATAGGTGCTGCTCATGTGTTGCGAGCGACAGGCAAGTCATCGACAGCCGTGCACACAATAGCTCAATTGCTCATACCCACGGCGTTGGTAGACACGCCACTAGACAGGCGACGCCGAAGAAACATGACTACGGAACCAGCTGTCAGAAAGCTGTAGGGGAAGCAAATGCAGATGAATGGTACACACTGAGCAAGTCCAAGTGCTGGGAGAGCTGATGTTAGGAAAGCTGGCACGAGCCTTGTGGTCGGTCACAAAGCCCGCAGCAATCTTGGGGTTTCTGGCAGAAGTGGCAGTAACAGGGCGTTTTTCCAACCCTCGATAATCGGACTTGTCTGGTTTGAAAGCAGTATCAAAGGAGGGGAAGTTGTATGGAAGACTTGATGAACAGTATTTGTGAGAAGAGTGGAACAGCACTGATCGCCTGCATCAATGGTGTTGGACAGATGTATTGCAACTGGCTTTGCCATCTCAATGCGTTGACTTCATGCTTTGTTTGAAGCCGTCATGCCCGTTGTCGAATTGCAATAGTACTCTGTATGCCTCTGCAATATGATGTCTGAGGGAAACTGCAAGATCAACTGTTAGCCGGGCTAAGTAAGCGGCAGTTTAGTGGTATGAATTGTCATTGTCCTACATAGATTTCGACGACTTCGCCAGGCTTTCTGATCCACCAACTCTGAGCTAAGCTCATGTTGAGACGAAGGCTTTCGAGATAGCGAGACGAGAGCGGGCAGAGAGCGGCTTCAGCTAACGTGGCTCAACAATGCCTACGTAAGGCGTCTTCAATATCGTTCAGATCCATAGGTCTGAATGTGGGTTGTGCGTTTCATGTCCTATGCAACGCATAGTTAGCTGAGATGCATACGACATCGGATCTGGCAGGCCAAGCCTCCGGTTCTTTCAACACAACACACGCACTCGAGCTGGCAGCGACTGGGTCCACGTCCCCCAGTAACCAAAATGCCGGTTAATCCAGCACCAGCAAGGCTGGATCGATTGCCTCGCGGGGATGAAGGTGCCATCCCAAGTGTGAGGCGGTCTCACGGTAGCCTCGCAGTTGAGGAACTGAGTGACGGTATGCTGGCGTTATGATAAGCCCCGGTCAGGACACTGTTGCACTTCGTTTTGCTATCGACAGCCGTTGTGAACGCTCCAGCGATGTCGTGAGATCAGGTATCAAGCTGCCCAGGGGTTGTGGTGTCGTTGGTGGTTGCCATGTTGGCAATGGTCCTATATAATCTGTGTCCCATCCATCTGAACTGTCGATTCGCAGTCTTTACTGCCTCAACCCAGATTCCTCCGACAACACTGAAATCTATATTGTCACGTCCCTGCGACAAAGAGAGCGAAGTCTGGAGCCTCTTGTCCTTGTGGGTGAATTGTACCGCTAAGTCGATATTGTGTCTGGGCAAGGATCTTGTTGCGTTCTCGAGCAAAGACAGTGTGCTGGATCATACGGCAACGTGCATATAGCCACAGAGAGACCCCTCCGAGCCTCGATATGTTGAAGACATTGCTCTTTCCGTGCAGTTTCAGTGTGTGCCGTTTTGCCGTCGGCGCTCAAGCTCACGCGGTCATCGAAACTCTTCAGCGTCACCCGCAGACCATGTGGCTTCTTCTTCTCTGAAAAGTGGTTTCTTCGCAGATGCTCCACCGCGTTCTGGACAGAATTATACTGCCAGTTTTCCTTGCAGCGTGAGCATTCGCTCAGAGGCCGAAGGAGCTTTTGGCCACTGGCAGTGACCGTCTGCCTGGCGTCCTGGCAGATGTACCTGGTGACCCGCCCATTGTGCTTCAAGGCCTTGTGCCGGTTAAGCTCACGTGGCCCTCGAAACCCTTCAGGGTATTCTTCGCACATGGTACAAAAGACTCTTGGGTCCAGGGGACGTGGTCGTGGTGCCTTCTTCGGCAACATGGGCAGTCCAGCCTCGGGTGATGACTGGGTTGTACCACTCTCATTTCTGGTATTATGGAGGCCAGCCACAGAGTTGACAGGCATGATGGTGTTCATAGCCATGTCGTTGGTCTCGGCCCAGGCATTGCCATCAGTGGCCATATTCTCAGGGCCGGCGACCGTGTCGTTGTCCACCAGTCTGGCAACTCCTCTCATGGCGTTGTTGATTGCCAGAGTGGCCTGCCTGGCGAAGTTGCTCGAGGTGAACGAGATTCCGTTCATCGATGGCCAAATTGTCGTGTTACACCCCAGGCCAGAGTTGCTGGGCATGATGTTGGTTGGGGCCCCCGCTTGACCGCAGGCCATCCTACCAGATGACGAACCAGCTCGTGTCTCTTCGTTGGGGCACTCATCGCGAGAACACTGAAACAAGTCCAAGGCCACGGGGAGAGTGTCAGGAGTTCATGGGCGAGATTTCTGTAGGACAAGAACGTCAGCAGGATGTTGCTCATCGAGAGGGGATCATGAGATACCGTGTTCCCTCGACTTTCCAGTCTCCTCTTCGAGGAAGCCGGGGAAGTCGTCTACATTGGCATCCAGGAGGTTGCTCATGTTACAATTGGCCTCGACGGCATGGCTGGAGGCGATTGTCTACTCGAAAGCCAGCATGACGTCGTAAAGGTCTACCGTGGCGATATCGGTGTTTGAGGCCATTTGAAAGTTGAGGTCCATTTGAAAGTTGAGGTCCATTTGGTTGTTGTAGGCCATTTGGTTGTTGTAGGCCCTTTGGTTGTTGTAGGCCAGTTGATTGTTCACGGCCAGTTGGTTGCCGATGACCATGGCGTTGTCTGTGGCCATGGTTCCGCTGTTGGCCAGGACTCCAGTCTCCTCTTCCAAGAAGCGGAAAAAGTCGTCCACGTCGGCATTCAGGAGGTTGGCCATGTTGCCATCGGTGGAGGCGATGGTCTGGTTGGCAGCCAGCATGAAGTCATCAAGGTCTTGGTGCCCCGAGATATTCGTCACATCCAGTGCATAAGTCCGCTGTGAACACGAAACAGTGAAATGGAATTTGAATGTGGAAAAGGAAAGTGGAAGAGAATAAGAAAGAGGGGGGGGAGAGTCTTTTATAAGTGCTACACATAAGATATGCTGGGAATACACGCGTCTGTTGGTGTGCTTCTTGGGAGAGAAAACCTGGATTCAACAACTCTGATCTACAGAAGTGTCCGTTAAAGTTGATCCTGCTTGCCATTCATAGTTACTCTCGGGGACTTTGTGGCCTAGTGAACCGGCACGATTTGATGTCTGCGGGCGTATACTTCGGCGCAATGTTGCTAGACAACGCCTCTCTGAAACGCTTGTGTCCCAGTAATTGGCCGCTTTTATATTTCCGGGGGTCAAATTACGTCAAAACGAATTGTGCAGTCGTCTGCCGCAAGATGTCGTTGTTGGGGCAACCGGTTGAACTGGGTTTATGGGAATCTGGAGGTCTCATCAAAGGGACGCGAGAGGAAGAGCGTGCCGGCGCTGATGAAGATGCGTATACGATTGTTACCAGGGGGACAGGATACTGCAAGAGCTGCGGAAGGAGACTTTCAAGACTGGAGGATGAGAGGCTGTAAGTTACAAATAGAAGGAAGCACTGCCCAGTTCCAGCCCTCATACTCCATGCCCCTGATATGCATCTTGATCACATCTAGACCACGAAATGATAGACAGCTTCCCTGTAGAAGAGTGCCTTACAGAGCATCATCAAATGCGATTACTACGTAGAGATTTCGATCAAGGGAAGGCAAAAGGCCAACTCCGAGGAGACCATCCACAACGGCGCGGCTTCAGTCCAAAGAAAGAAGGAGAGCGGCACATCCTGTGCTGGTGTTGTCAATGGATGCCAAGTCATTGTTGAGGGCCAGGGCACCCACAATGGCATGCAATGGTTAAATCCGTATTGTCGACCACTGCAAGCTCGTTTGTGCGGTCCGGGCCATCAGACAAGGTTCCTTTCAAGACATCTTCAGCCACCCGCCTCTCATGCGCCTATTGGAGTGTGGCATAACGTTTGCCAAAGAGATCTGTGAGGTGAACTGTTAGCAGGGCTAAAGAGTAGCTGGTGAGCGTGGCGGTGTTTACTGGGCGTGGGTTCAATGTTCTCGGACATCTTAAACATTGATCGGGCAAAGCGGTTTAGAAGAAAAATGTAAAGCTGTAATGTCTGCCGAAAGCTGAAAGTTGTTCGGGTAAGCTATCGTAAATTATGGAAGAGTAGTAATAGATGGTCGGCTTTCGGTGGCCATCCTGGTGGCGGCTTTTCACAAAACTGTTGGTGGATCTCATGTCGACGTTTACGGTATTGCTGGGCCCTCTCCTCAACGCCCTTTGCGCATCAAAGTCGCAGTTTGTACGTTCAGCTGTTGGAGAGGTCTTAGCTGCTGGCGTGGCCAGAACGGTGGTGTTGTCCATGGTCATCAAATCATGGCCAGCAGTCAAGTGGTCAAGTCGATGGAAGACATCCAGGTCAAACGCCGTGGCATGTCTGAAGGCCAGTTCAGCTACCTACTTTACCCCATGCCGTCCATCAACGAAGCCAAAGTAATGCTGGGTTTACCGTACCGTCCCCAGGTATGACTAGGTCTAGCTCAGGAAGATCCATATCTTGACCCGATATCATTGGGTCTAGCCCTTCTTTCATTGGGTTTGGTGAGGCCGTATTGACCTCCGGCGTGCTTGAAGTCGCGTCTGTATTGGGAGACTGTACAGGTGGTGTCACAGTAGGCAGTTGTTTGGATTTTGCCACAGTAGGGATGTTACCGATGTTCACCGGAGGCGGATTGTTGACTAGCACCGTAGGTTGGGCATTGACAACTGCTGCAGCCGGATCACCGGTGATCGCGGGTGGTGCGATGTGACTTCGGTATCTTTTTCAGCACGGAAGAGGGTCCAGCCTCTGATGATGACTGGTTCGTGATTTTCGTCGGCCATGTTGTCAACTACATGTATGTTGTTTGTGTTGATGGTCCAATCAGCTGAAAGTCTCATGCAATCCGTGAGCGAATTGTCGAGGCCGCCAGCGTCGTTGACAGCCATATTTAGGGTGACTCTCATGTCATTGATGACCATCCAATCGCCGATGGGCATGTTGCTGTTGTTTGCCATGCTCAGGTTCATATCTTCGTCATCGTGGGTCGCTTGGGCATTGGGCAAGAGTCCTTGATAAACTATTAGCAGGGTTTGCCGGTAAGCAGTATCGAAGCAAGCACGTACCTGGTTGGAGTCGGCCAAAGTGGGAGAAAAGAAAGTCAGTGCTCCTGATATTGGAGAGAGTTGGAACTGAGAGGCTCAGGTGTTGACTAATATGAAGTCAAGATTGATGGTGGGAGTTGGTAGAAGCTTGTTTGAGACTTGGTGAACGTCCAAAAGTTATACAAGGATGCAGATTGAAATCGCAACGACTGTCGTTTGGCCAAAGGCCATTGACGAGATGCAGTTGTCCATGGCCCAGACGTACTGCGAGATTAACTATTAGCCAAATTGAGGAGTAGGTAACAGTAAGATGGCACATACCTCTATATATCCCGACGTGTCCTGCAACCCGAAAGAATCATCAATCAAAGCAATCTCTGTGTGATCCATCCTGTGCATACAAACATTTTCGCGAACCACAGAGCCTGGATGAGCTACCAATCGATCAAGTTGAATCAGGGCTGAGTTCCTGTCGGCACCGTGGAGGGAGCAGGAGGAGCAGGAGGGCTGCAGCTGGCACTGACAGATAGGAGAGAATATTGGACAGAAAATGGGGATGGAGGCTTCTTAGGAAAAACTCAGGACGCAAAGATGGCACGGAGGCCTTTGAAGCAAAGACGCAATAGAGTTCTCCATTGGTGTCTATTTGGGCCCTCTTCGGAGAGAAAGCTCGGATTCAACAACCTTAGAGCGCAATGTTTCCGATGGACATAGTCCTACTCGCCAGTCTTCCTTCCCGAGACCTGATACGTGAAGCGAGGCGAGCATCGCGGACACACCACTAGGCACCTTAATGCTGTAGGTAGGTAGTGGCCGTAGGCGGCTACATGTACTGTGATGTTGTTAGGGAGCGGGCATGCATTGCTGAATTCATCCACGATAGACAGCACAGCCGTAACCAGTTTCCTTTTAGGAAGGGAAAATCATGAGAGCTAAGAGCCGTTGGCAAAGGGACTATCACACATTCCAGATCATTGGATCATGGCAGACTTGTGCTTGGGTCTTGTGACAAACAGAGCATGTACGACCATGACACAAATGAGCTGCGGGATGAAGTATTAGCAGGGCAAAAGATTAGATAACGGCCAAGCAGTAGATATCTGTGCGATGCAATTGTTTGAAGAAGGAATGAAGGCGCTATTGGGAAGAAAGGGGAAGGCTGTCCTGAGAAAGTCGGGTTCAGGAGCGATGTATGAAAGGCAATTTGTAGAGACCAGTCAGTGTTTACCTAGTGTTGACATGGCTGCTTTGTGGACTCAGAATTGAGTGGAAATTCGAAACAAGGCCTGCATGTGAAACAGGGACAAGACAATGGAGATGGGATATGGCAGTGTAATAGGGGCTGCTCGAGGAACAAATAGAGCTGACCAAAAGCATGCGGAAGTTTTGTTGTTGAAGTTCCCGAAACGACACAAACAACATATAGAGGGCACGGAGTGGTCTCTTGTTACTATGCATTGCCTTTCTCGTTGCAGGCGGCTGCTCGTATGTAGTTGCCTGCTGAGACATACACTTGATCATCAAACCCATCAAGCATCAAACAAGTCAACCACCTCGCAGGAAACCCAACAAGCAGTGCACAATTTCAGCAAGAACATCACATTATGAAGGTAATCATGAAAGCAATTAGATTCTTGTACAAGTTGTTGCAGGTCTGTTCTGCGATATGAGGGGAACTATGTACAGCCACTAGGAACGACACTTCACTTCATTCCACATCATACACCTGAGCATCACTGAGGTTCGAATAATTTCGCGAGTTGAATCAAAATTAGTGCACGAATTGTGATAAGACATGTTCATTTATCAATCTAAGCATCTAGTATGCAGCTTCTCCATCACAAGTCCAATCCCAGAATTCCAAGTCGGCCAAGGTCACCTGCTCTGTCCCAGAGGTCAACATGCCAGCTATCCGAGCGTCAAGAAGGACGGATCTATCGTGCCTTCTCCGGGTACACCTTCCCATGGCATAGGCGGGCTGACCATGCCGTCGCCATCACCGAACAACGTAGGCGTGGAATCTATTTCCTCGCCGTCCTCGAGCAACGCAGGGCCGTGATCTGAGTCCTGGTCGTCTGGCAGGAGAGTCACCGGCACCTGTGGTGGGTTTACCGGGGCAGCTGACGATGTCGTGGCAGCTGAGTTGGTTGCCGGTATAGGAGGTTGCGTGACTGCCGCTGGAATTGTGCCAGTTGCAGGCGGTGGTGCGGCTGCCGCCGAGTTGTTGCCATGGACTGGCGCAGGGGTGGTAATCGTCGTCCTCTGGACGAATGGCCGCAGTTTCTCGACCGTCAGCTCCTGGATATTGACCAGGACAGGGGGGCCACCGCGCTCCTTCTTGGCGCTGAAATGCCGCCGCCGTAAATGGTCGATGGCATTTTGCTCCGAGTTATACTGTTTATGGCCCCTGCAGTAACTGCAGCCATGGAACGGCTGGTGGATAGTGAGCCCGCCCGCAATGGCCGTCCCATCCAGCGGCCCGACACAGTGGTATCGATCCACTTGCTGGTTGTGTTTCGCCCTTCTGTGGCGTTCCAGCTCGTGTCGGCCGCGGAAGCCCTCGTGATCCTCGCTGCATTGGCCGCAACGGAGTTTCGGACCTCGAGGCCTTTGGGTAGCCCTCTTGGTCTTTCTTGCTGCCCTTCGGGCCTCCCGGGCGACCATTTCAGCCATGGTCTTCTGGTATTGGTTGAGCCTGGGACTGGGCACAGATGAAGAGGACTGTAGGATAATAGAGTCAGCAATGTGCTCCTTGTATATACAAGATGGTATATTGCCATACCCGAGTCTCTGAGCTGTCAGGCTCAGTTATGTGGCCATCCGGAGGTGTGGTGTCCAGTGGAGAGTTGTCCACTTGGGAGTTTCTGGTGGCCATAATGTTGTAGGCCATGTTGTCGTAGGCCATGTTGTCGTAGGCCATGTTGTTGTTGGCCATGTTGTTGTACGCCATGTTGTTGTTCACGGCCCGGTGGTTAAGGGCAATGTTGTTGTCCATGGCCGCGTTATGGTCAACGGCCATGTTGAAGGCCTGGTCCATCTGACCTTCGGAAAAGTTCCAGAAAGTCGTAGTATCATTGACGTCCAGCTCTGGGAACATGGACGTGTCGTAGAGATCCTCCGGGGTTGTAGGCAACTCCGGGTTGTAAGTGGCCATGGCCTCGGCGACCATCTTTACCGAATGTTAGCAAGGTCAGGCAGTAAGCGGAGTTAAGTCACAAAATACCTGCTGCATCTGGGCAAAAGTAAGGTTGGAGAAAGACATCTTGAGAGCTGGGTGTTGATGTGTAAATTTCGACAATAGGGGAAGAAGTATATGTGTTGTCGAGTTTGTGTAAGGTGAAGTATTGTAATATTTGAGAAGGTGTTTGATATGGTGGATAGCTCAGCTTATAAGATTTAGAAGATTGAGTTGGGCTGCAAGTATTTATGGAAGATGAGACTGATGACTGGAAATTGGAATCTGAACCGGGAGATAGCAGGGAAGGAGGGTTTTTATAGGGATCACAGACGACCTAAAGACAACACGGAGGCGTTCTCGACAACGTACTCCAACTACCGTGGCACTGAAATTTATCTAGATCCTCAGAGAAGGTTGGAATTTGACCGAGTGAACTTGATAAAAACAAAGTATAATCAAGAGGTCTAACCAAGAGCAGAGGAGTTGCGAGAAGAACATTATCAGTGGAAGAGGAAAGGTGAGGAACTTGTAAGTCGAAGCCACGATATGAGCCTCGAGAGGCGTTCGTGATCACTCGACTGGCGTAAGCCAGGCAACGCCCATTTGGCCGAGCAGGTCCGGCATGGAAACTCTCTTACACAGGAGGACGCAAGGAGGGAGCTAGAGAAAGACACACAGGAGGGAGGGGGGCAAAGGAAGACAAGCACATGCTGTAGGTACCAGGAACGCCTGGGTGGGAAGGGGGGGGCTGATGGGCGGTGGACGTTGCGTTTGCGTGACTGGGCAAGGCCATCGAAGGGGATCAGACGGCCGGCAGGTTGTGGTGTAAGCCGCAAGACAGCTGGCATATATGCTTGGCCCAGACAGCATCATAGACACTGGGTAATGAGAGAGCACACAGCCTGGGACAAGACAGCAAGCACACAGGCCCCCCTGCTCATGCATTAGCTGAGAAGAACACCCCTCCAGGGTCTCTGAATGTCAAGGTACAAGCATGCTTAGATGTAAGGCAATCGAAACAAGGACGCCTTGCCGGCTGCAGGTTGTTGTTGGCGGTATCGGGATCGGTGGCCATCAGTGAGTGAGTGGGGGGTGTGGCAGCAACAACAAAGGACAAGCCAAGAAGATCCTAAATGATCGAGTGAGGTTTAGCCTTGGACATGGGTCTGCAGTCTCTGGTTGCCTTACTCATTGCCGAAATTTGCCGTGTAAGTGTGTAAGTGCGTGTAAGTGCGTGTAAGTTCTCGTTTCTCTATGCCGTTCTTGTCAAGTGCATACATTGGTTAGCATGATAAGGCTTGGCCTGAGCCTCCACCAAGTAGGTTTGTCCGAGAGCCTCTATGTGTTTATCTTGCTGTGGACGCAAATGGCGTCTGCACTTGAAAGCCACTGATCAAGGTCCTCTGCTGTCTCCGGGCCTATCAGATGTTCTACATTAAACTCGGAACAGGAAACACGAGGGGGGGGAGGGGGAAGTTTGAACTACGTCCATTGATTTCTGTTTGTGCGTTGACATGGCTTACACGATCGTTCGTGGCTCACTTAGACCGCTGCCTACATGTGCAGAGTGCGCACTGCGGAACCTCCCGAAAAAGGCATGTGTGGCGCAGCGAAAGGCAGAGAGCGAAACGCCGCCCTCGTCTCCCGTGCATTCGGTGCAGAACAGAGTACCGCCTGCTCCAAAACACACTGAGAAAAACGCTGTGCTCATCCGCGGAAGATACGCGGTGCAGATTGAGAGGCTGTTCGAGCAAGGTATTGCTGCTGCTGAGTT
>LFMI01000833.1:66821-89808 GCA_001050175.1 Trichoderma parareesei | reverse complement strand
GGGGGGGGGGGGGGGCGTTGTCGAGCCAGAAAGTGGGCGGCACGGGACGTGAGCATCCTGGGGATCCTCGGAAGGGGGACAGAGGGACAGTCGACATGTCACTTCGTAGCATCAATGGATTTTTTCCCTTTTTCTCAAGAACTCGTGGCAGTTGTGGGAAAAGTCAATATCTCGTCCTCGGTTATTACCAGAAACTCGCTTGACACAGCAATCTGTCTGAATCTTGGCCTCCGCTCAGTGAAGCCACAGCTACACCGACTCGGGGCTATGCAACCAGACTTCACGATCGGCCTTCTTACGCCAACTCTAAGCGCGACCTTAAAAGAGAGTTTGTGTAAGTCAGTCGTCACGATGCGATGCCCCGACGGCTCCGACATCGTCTGCGCGTCTAAGCTAGCACATGTTTCTCATCGTCACATCGTCTTGATACACAAAAGTCAAGAAAAAAGCAAGAGGCATCGGCGCTAGCCAGTCTGCTGTGCGTGGCTTGAGAAAGATTTGCAAATTCCAGGTCGAGGCGCCAGACGGAGCAATTGGGACAGAGGGAGCCTGCTTTGTCCTACCCGCCCTCTGTATGTGCGGTGTAGAGATGCACAGCGTCTCACGCATGTCACAGGTGAGGAATCAAATTCTCCTACAGAGTTGCGTGGAAGCACAAGGGGAATACTAAGCCTGTCTCACGTCACGAGTTAAAAAGAGCCGCCTCAGGAGAAGAGCTCCGGCTGTCTCTCTTTGGCGCGCACCGACGAGCCGGATTGGGTTTTCGGTGAGATGCTGGAGGAACCAGGGAAGCAGCATTTGTTCGGCCTGCAGTGAGAAGGAAGGATTGGGTACCTCACAGGCAGCGAGATTCTTTGCGGGCAGTGCAGATTTGGGTTACAGAAGGCTGGTCCAGGGGGGGCGCCCTGCACATGCATTCTGAGCCGATCCCCAGTGTCCTTTTCTTTTTTCCGACCTACACGTAACACATGCTCTGTTTTCCGCTCGAGCGATGCAGCCGTCTGTCAGTGAATCCTCCTGACCAAAATGAGGAGCATCACAGAAATCAAGAATAGCAGCACAACACAACACAGCGCTGCCTGCCGCGGGCGACTGTTGTGGGCTTCCCAGGGGGGGAGCCTCTGCCACTGCGAGCAGAGCTGAGGTTGATCAGTAGTTGAAAGTGGGGACAACACTGACACGCGAGATCCCACGTTAAGGTTCGGTATCAAGCACCTGGATTGCCCAGGATTGGCAATGGGGCTTGAGCTTTTGGCACCGGCTCCAGACGGTGGCTCCCGCTACGGGGGCTAGGAAATGCCAGAGAGGGCCGCTCTGATAAGCTCTTCACCGTGCGAGGCGACCCTGAAGAATTGCTGCTTCAGGCAGGGCTATGGGGCGAGGCGGCGCCACACTGCAAGCACTTCTGGTGATTCCGTATAAAGTCTAAACGCCGGGGTTCTCTCAGTGCCAGCGTGTAAGTCCGGAAGCACGGCGAAGAGCGAAGAAGAAGATTCTCAAGTCATCTTGGGTACAGACCGCAACTCGCCCGGCTCCCAACTACACCACTTCATTGTTCCCTGCTACATGTAAGCACGCCTCCATTGGTACAAGTGGCTACCTCACCTGAAGCTGCCTCAGCCGTTGGCCAATTCTTGCGGCCAGCAAGCATCTGGCGGTGAAACTCACTCACCTCACATCCGACACTTGGCTGGACGAACGGATGTCTCTGTCTGGATCCCGTGACTGGGCTCTGATGGCCTTGTGTGTGTGTGTGTGTGACCGGGGAACACGGATGGAGCGTTGTGTTGCTCGGGTTCCTGGATTGAAAGGCCAGCTGATGCACCTGGGATATTAAGCCTCAACCTGCAACTTTGCGACCTACAGCTTCGCCAGCTTGAACCGACATGGGGATGCTGTGCAAAGACCGGGGGGGATCGCTCATCTGCCCGTAGACGCAAGTACATGCTCATGTACTCGGTACGGCTCGAGGGATTCACATCCATGTACTCTGCTTCTGTAAACTTAAATGCAGTACATCTCGTCTATTTGAGTAAGGTGCCTTACCTGGGAAACGCCTATCTCACAAGAACTCAGCCCGTACGAGTACAGTGTACAGTCTAAATAGGCGCCTCTCGCTTTGTTGAGCAGCAGAAGAAGAGGGGGGGCTGGAGGGGATGCCAGAGGGAGGGTGGTGGGATTCGCTGGCACGACCTGACAGGCTGCAGCAGACGCAAGAAGCGAAAAGAGGCGAGATGAAGGCATGTGTGTGCAAGGATCAGAGGCTCGGTCCAGTCGCTAATCGCGGCCTCGCTTTTCTGTGCGATTTTTGCCAAGGCGATGATGATGACGATGCTGGGGTTCAGGGGACGATCGATGTGGCTGTTCTGGGCAACTTTTGCTGCAAGGAATCGGCGGTTCGGGTCAACGGGTGTAACTGCAGTGCTCTCCCTACTTGTTCTTTTCTTCTATTGCTTGTTTGAGAATGTTGCAGCCTGAGCTCGGTGGTGTAGCAGTGTATCTGCCAGGACTTTTTTGCGCTGGTTGATGAGATGACACGCTGTGTTGATTCAACCTTGGACCCTCGCCCAGCTGAATCCCCCTCTGCCTTCCATTGTGGAGAGTGTCTCATCCTGCTCCGTAGGCAGAACAATAAACATCGATCGAACTCGGACTCGGACCCTGACTCCGCCTCCCTGCCCCGTCCCGTCTCCCTGCTCTAAGACCTTGACGCCATTCCAGCTCGCAGGATCTCTCCGATAGACTCGATAGTACATCCGCGCTACCCTGTCACGAGTGGCCATTCAGCGGCTAACACATCCAGTCCATTACAGAAGCAGCCAACCCTCTGAATGAGCTCCAAGCCAGTCACAATCGACTGAATGCCCCCCCAGCCTGCATGATTCGCAAAGCGGCAAAACAGCCCTGTGAAATGAGACAGAAAGCAGCCGCTACTCCGAATAGAGGCATTGTATAGAGTGCTATGCCACATCGCGTACGTATCTGGAGATGCTGGCAGATATTTTCCGAATCCCCGAAAACCACGCACCTGTCGGCGAGAGAAACAGGATATTCCTGTCAACATCAGGTGATCCCAAAATAGAGCCCTCAATGTCAAACAATGCCTGGTCTACTGCGGCCTTGTTGTGCAGCATTGGCCCTGAATTGAAGATACACAAAAGTCTAGGTTAGGATCCAAGGACGATGTCTTGCACAACCCCAGTGTCCCGATTCCCCAGTTTCGGTACGACAGTAAGCCTTCTAAAAAAAATCCCCTCAGAGCTTCCATTCCACAGAAAGGATCAGGAAGGAAAGAAAAAAACGTGCTTGATCGCCAGGGATGCCACCTTGGCCACTTACTCGCGCAATGTTCGGATGCTTCCTACAGTTGCCCAACTTGCTCACCGGCAAGGGGGGTTCTCTTTTCTGCCTCGCCAGGATCATGGCAATCCTGTCAATTGCCTCTTGTATCGTTTTACATGCAGCCTCTTTCGCAATAAATGACGAGAAAGTCAATGGCAGTACAGTATCACCTTGTACAGGTACGAAAGAGCACAGAAACTGGCCTCAGCGTGCGACATCAATAGTTTACGTACACGTATTTTGACCAGGAACTGCGATAAGGCAAAAACTGTGTGGACGGCTAGATCCTTTTCCTTTCCATTGCCTCTTGCGATGACATATCACCACCGTTTGGTGATGCATCATTGTCACAAGCCAATTGACTGATACTGCAAGTGTAATCGTTACATGCAAGTGTAATCTGTGACCCTGCCGCTTCTCTTCCGTACTCTATCTAGTAGTACCACGACTGCACGACTTAGTCCCTCCCTCCCTCCCTCCCTCCCTCCCGTCCACTAGTAGCTGGTATTAGCCGTGTCTCATCCGCCAACAAGGTACGCGATCGCCAATCCGCGGGGCTGACAGCAACCTTGGCCTGGAGAAACGGTCCCGTGGCACTCGAGGAAGCCCCTTAGAAGTCGTCTAGAAGCCCGTCAAACGCCAGCCCTCCCTGGTCCTTGGATCCCATTGATGGCTCGAGCGCAATCGGAGGGCCCCCAAATTCCTGCGATCATCGATATCAATAATATAGACATGATTACAAACAGTGGATGGCGCGAGGCATTGTTGTGCCGTCTCCGTATTCGGTGCAGGAACAGGCGCCTGAGCTGTAGGTTGCTGGACACGGAGGCTGCTCGTCGTCATCCCATATTGGTATCGTCACGATGAACGTCACCACCGCGATTCATCCAGGAATCGAGGTGAGCCAACCCTCCCCTTGCCCCGAGTTCAGCCCCGGCGGGAAACCTCTCCGATCTCGCCGTCGCTAGAGGTGAAGGACGCGGGATGAATCAGGTTCTGGGGTTGTTGTGGTCAGGCCTCTGGCTTCGGCGCAATGTGTGTTTGATGCCATGGACGTGCAGGTGATTCACCTTATCAGCCATGTGAATGTTGACATTGCCTTTCAGTCCATAGGTCGGCGAATTGCGCGTCTTCCACGGGCTCAGTCAAGTTCGCCTGAGCTCAACCGGGCTGTGACTCAGATTGCCGTCAAGTTGCATAATGCTACTGCTCTTGCTACTCTCACAAGTCCAAATGCTCCATCACGACCGATGTCTTGCATTGGCCGAGCAAGTTCTCAAGGGCAAACACGTGGAAGTACGGCAAGCCACTCTCAGGACCCTTTGTCTGCATGTCTTCAAGAAATCAGAGTAGCCGCATCACTGCCGCAGGCTTCAACCCCCGGCCGTCGGACACTCCATCTCGCCGTGTCTTGACTGTATGATGGAACCGTCGACCCCTTCCGTCATCTGTGGATGCTCTGGAGTTCGAATTCAGCTCGCTGACGCAGGGGTGCAGCCCTCACAAGGCTGGAAGGGGCTGGCTTGACGACGTGGAGGTCCATGTTGGCAGTCAACTGACCACTGCAAGAGCGGTTTAGCCAGCTGTGGACATGCATACGTACAGCCCCCTTCTGGAGGGCAACAATCTGGGGAAGCTCGGATGGCTGTGAGTGTATGATGGTGTGTGGTTTGCTGTCTGGGACCGCATCTCGCCGATATCCTAGCCTCGGCTATCAAGTGCTTCTCGATTGGCTGGCAGAAGAGGTTGTTTGGCTATGTAGACACGCAGCCTAGAGAGCATCTTCTGGCCTCTTATCAGCAATCAGCCGCGTCCTCGGTTCGTATGGTAGCCGTGCCATGGCGCGGAAATGATGCCCATGATGCACAACGAGGAGAAGAGCGGATATCGACGGCTTCACGACAGCTGGACATCATCCTGTTGGATTGTCAATTGGGAGCGAAGCTAACGCATCTGACAGCACATGACCCTGGAGGCGATTGGCCGCAAGTGACGAGTAGAATCGACAAATATTGATGATGAATTGCTCTGACAAACCTGTAGAGTCTTATCTCGCGAGGCAAACTCGGTCAATTCGTCATCTGGACAGACCTCAATGACACATGCGGCTCTGTTTGAGTAATGCTTCGCCAATGCGTTCTGTGAAGCTTTTCGTGATGGCTCAAATGCAGCTCAAGTACGTACAGCTCAAGTGCGGGTGGCCTGACAATGACGATGGCGATGGCAATGGTCGGCAAAAGCCCGGCACAACACCCGACAATGACACTGTGACCTCAACTTGATGACAATTCAGCAGGTTAGGACGCCAAACATCCAACAGCCGCGTCTGCTCGTGAGGCTCTGCGTCTGTCAGTTACGAGGCCAGGCTATGGCATGATGCGCCGTCTACAGCTGTCGCTTCTGGCAGCCCTGCCGCTGTGCAGGGCCAAATCAAGGGCCTTTAGCATCCACGAGGATCTCCAGGCGTTTCCCCAGGTAAGGTGTCCAGCTTTCAACAGGCGACAGCATGTTATTGGAATTGAGCTTCTGACCAAAGGAGTAGTTCGAGGTCGTCTTTTCCGACCGCTTCATCTCAGAGCAAGATGCCCAATCGCTGCTTGAATACAACTTTCAACATCCTACATACTCTGCCGACTTCTCCCAGCCAACAATCACCGACGCGAGCGACAGCCAGGACCACGACCAGCATGACGACCGCCACTCCCGGGACAGCTCGCCCCTTACCTACGAGCTGATGAACATGCCGCCGCACCGCTACCTGTGCGCCATCCCCGTCATCGAGCCTCCGTCCCCCGAAAACCAGACCGCGACAGAGCTGGCCAAGGCCGAGGAGGCACGGGAACTGGGCCGAGCTGCGGCGAGCGGCTGGAACCTGCTCAGCGAACTGGAAGACACATGCCTCTACTTCATGTCCGGCTGGTGGAGCTACAGGTTCTGCAACAACCGCGAGATTGTGCAGTTCCACGCCCTTCCCTCGACGCCCATGGGTAAGCCGCCCCAGCCCGATCCCCACGCGGCCGAATACATCCTGGGCCAGGCGTCTCTGCCCGAAGATTCGGAAACGGACTCGGCATCAGACGGCTCCAAAGTGCCGGCCGAGCTCCAGGTGAAGGGCGATCAGCGATACCTGGTACAGAGGCTGGGAGGGGGAACCATCTGCGATTTGACCCTCAGGCCGCGCACCATTGAGGTGCAGTACCATTGTGTCCCGGGGATGCAAAGCGACAGGATTGGATGGATCAAGGAGGTCACCATCTGTTCATACGTCATGGTCGTCAACACCCCGAGGCTGTGCAACGATGTTGCGTTTTTACCGCCTGAAGAAAGCAAGGCAGATGCAATTACGTGCCAGCTCATCACCAACGGCGACGACGACGACGAGCAACGAACCCCCCCGCTGCTCGAGCACCAAGCCTCTGGGTATGCCCATGCGGAGGGAGAAGCGGAGCAAGCTGAGCACCTGCTCGCCAGCCATGACGACTCCCCGCTTACAGTTGGCGGCGTGGTCGTAGGAGGGCGCAGGTCTCTATCGGCGGGCGACAAGGACGGCCAGTCCCCCCTCATACTGGCGCCCCCCCGGAACTACATCAACGGCCAGCAAGCTGCGGAGCAGCTCATCCAGGTGCTCATCAGGGCAGCCAGCAAGCAGGACGGTGGTCAGATTGAGAGACTCAGCAACGAGAAGCTTGAGCAGCTGAACCTGAGCCCGGAAATGCTCGAGAAATGGGAGGAGGAGATGAAGGAGAAGGCTGGCGACAAGGGGTGGCAGCTGGAAATTGTGGGCGACGTGGATGACGTAAAGAGGCATCTCCGGGGATGGACGGACGAGGACGACGAGACCGAGGGCCACGGTGACGAGCAAGTGCAGCAGCAGCAGCAGCAGCAGCAGCAGCCCCCTTCGGGCAAGGGAGCCAAGGAGAAGGGGAGGAGGAAGGATGGCGGCGCCAATGAGGGTCGCGGGAAGGGAAAGCAGGAGGATGACCAAGGGAGCGAGGAGAAATTCTACAATGAGGGGTTATAGTCTGCTTGATGGGTAAGTGATGACTTGAGATGCCTCCCTCCTTTTTTCTCTCTTCTTCTTCTTCTTCTTTATGGCGTTGGGGATATTACATGAGCAGGTCCATTGCGTTGCTGTTTGTCTGCGCAGCAGCGTGTCATGACAGGTATATAGCCGTCGATGAGGCTTGAATGTCAAATGGCATTTTGGTTTGATAGTACTCATACTTGACCCTCGAATCAATTCCTCGCTATGTGACGGACGGACACATCGAAACAGACAATACTTGCAAGCTTTCACAGCAGCCCTTGTCTTGTCCCTGTCTGTTTTCCCAGTTAGATTTCGGTCATTGTAGCAGGTCACACATATGCAAGGGAGAAGAGTGTCAACTCTTGTCGCGCGATACTAGAAAGCCATACACTGCAGTTCTGTTTCTCGCCTCTCGCCTGATGAGCCGCATCCACGTGTGCCGTGTAATGTCTAGGTATCGTGTATCGCGAGGTCCGCGCGTCGCATGAGTTGCCCATCACCTAATTCCCAATCGTCGCGAAGGTTTCCAAAAACGCGGATTCGTGGCACCCGATGTAGAACTTTCATGCATGCATGTAATGCTTGCTCCAAAAAATTGCTTTTTTCTTTTTCGCATCTATTTTTGTAACCCTCTTTTCTTTTTGGTTTCTTTTCCCTTGCTCATTGAATTTTCTCTAGTAGTAATTCTTCTTTTCTTTAGCTGTGGCCGGGGTTCGCAGACATGTGGGTTTCTTGATGATGCGTTGTTTAGATCGTGCATGGACATGGAGCCACCGACAGCTGTTGCCTCTGCCAAATGCATCCGTGCGTCTGTGGATTGTCTAGGTTGGTAAAAATGGACAGCTGTTCTGTTCTGTTGGGCATGAAGATGAAGAAGCCAGCCAATATGCACAAGTTCATCGGCGACGTCTCGCTACGATGGATTGGGTATGAATTTGTGCGTTTACCGCTTTTACGGACAAGGGTGTTTTCCACCGTTGGGCAAGGCGGTGTCGAAAGAGGGCTGACTGAATGGACGGGATGGATTGGAGCGGCGTTGCTGATGGTGGTGTTGTCGATGTTTTGTGTCTTTGTGTGTGCAATGAAGCGGTGTCTGGATGTCAATTGGGATTGTACTTGTACACGATGTGAAGTCGAGCCGTCCAAGGCGTCGTTGACCGTCTTTCCTCGATCGCCGTCATTGTCCGCGGCCCTTGTTCGCTCGGAGATGGCGCAGCGGCAGTACTCGTACATACATACAGTACAGTAGGGCAGGGGACGGTGGAGGAGAGGGGAATGATCGGTGTGACTTGCTTTCTTGCCTGCTTACGGTTCGTGCGAGGCGATGAAATGCGGCCCTTGTCTCCAGTTCTGCGACATTGCCGCGTCCAGCGCAGGGCAAGCAATGCCGAGCTTGCAAGGTTCGTTGCATCTGTATGAAATGACAGAGACGATGGGCGAGCCGTCGTGGCAAGAGAACGAGCAGAGCTTCGTCGGCTTGCTGCATTGGCGAGGCCTAAGGTTGGGACGACACTGGTGCCACTGGCCGGTATAGCATGACGATTTCAAGGTCGTTGACCGTCTGTTTGAGTGTCTGCTGATTGAAGCAGTTCCCGGACATGCGGTATGTCGTAGTAGTAGTAGGTAGAGTGAATCGACTTCGCCTTGCATGTAGTACTCGTACTATCACGCACACTTCCACGAACCGCCCCCAAAGCATGGGTTGACAAGCAAGCGACATCACATCATCGCGACATGCCTAGGCGAGAGAGGAGACAAGAGAAAAGAGCGAGCGAGACACGATTGGATTGACGCAGATGTGCAGCAGGACCCTGGTGGTGAGCGACGAATCATCGCGGCCGGCGCGCCACGCTTCGGGCGTTGGGCGTGGCCTCTCTGCGTCTGCGTTGTCTGATGGAGAAGATGGAGAAGATGGCGGGGGCCTCGGGATGGAGTTTCACTAGGCGGGAGCCGCAGGGCCGGACGAGGCTCCAACCCGCGGGCTCGGGAGATCCAGTGGTGATTTGGGGTGGAGAGAGGAGGAAGCCAAGTTTTGGATGGACTGGAGTGGATGTAGATTTGGATTTGGCAGCGAAGAGTTGAACACTACCTAGGTAGGCATCTTATCACATCGTGAGCCTGTATACTACACAAAATACCAAGAAGAAGAAGACTGGGAGAGAGAGAGAGTCAATGGACAGGACAGCAAGTCGGAAGAGCGCGTTTGACGCCCGAGGCGGCCCTGCAGGATGCATGCAGCAGCTCCCCACAGATTGCCCTTTTCTGACGGGTGCCGAGCGGTGTTTGGAGGGCTTTGGTTTGCGATGAATCGGCTGTGCTGTGCTGTCTGTATATCTGCAGATGGACGCTGGGCTGGACGGGATGGAGCAGTCGGAAGATCGCCCTGAGCGTTGACATGGAGCAGCCGCGGGTGGGCTGAGAGATGAGCTGCAGCTTCGGCCTCTCTCTCATGCGTCTGTCAGTCTCGTTCAATGGGCGATGGAAAGGGGCTGCGGTCGCGGGAGCTGGAGGCATGATGAGATCCGTGGGAGTGGTTTGATGTGTGTCGGATAAAGACGAGGAGTGGCATAAAGAGGTGGCGGGCAAAGGTGGATAAGGTGGTGCTAGTAGTACTGTAGTAGCGGGGTACCGGGTGACATGTCCTTGATGCACCGAAGCTGCAGGTTCATCTGCAATCATCCAGCGCATGAACACGCAGCAGATGATGGATGACTGCTATTTTGTGCCCTGGATACACAGAATACCTCCCACGAGAGATTCCGCCAAAATTATCGATAGGTAGAATGCTCGTATCAATCATCCTCATTCAGCACCTCATTCCAATCAATGTTCCATCTTCCATGTCCCCGTGCTTCCATCCAGCTTCTGTGCTAATACCCGTGGACCTCAATTGCACCGTCCAGCGCTAACAGGCTCCGGCCCAGGCACTAGCGCGACCCCTGTCCGGCCCTGCAGGCGTCTCGCAGGCCACTTACAGGCGCTATCCCACCCAAGGAACCGCCCGTTTACGGAGTAGCCGCGCAGCTCAGCGTGCTGGAGCGCCCTAAAGGTGCCCCAGAGCCCCAAGCTGTACAGTACCTGAGCTTCCATTGATTCGATCCATTGCCCATCCACCTCATCCAGCTTCAACCTCCCAACATTGTCGCCCTTCAATCTATCCCTCCCTGATTCTCTCTGCCTCACCACCCAGCCAGCGAATCCGCATGGACGGCGCTGTCCCTTCCAGCCTCGTCTTCACTGCAGTGAATTGCATTGCCTTGCCCCCGTCTCCTGATTAGCCCTGAATTATCTGCTCTTGTCATTCGTGCCGTCGTCGCCTTTCGTCTTTCGTCTCTCTCTCGTCTCTGTCTCTCACTTCCTGTGGTCGCGTCATTCGTCTCGTCATTCCTCAGCCAGAACTCGCCTCTCCACCCTCATTTCTCGCCATCCAGCCGCATTCCTAACCACTCTGCACAGTCCTCCAATTGCTGCAGACACAAACTGCTTGTTTACCTCTGAGTCGCCGCCATTGCCTCAACCGATTATTCAGACCATTTTCCTTCGTCTTCTCTTCCCTGCGACAATTGTGGAAATCCATAATACGAACAGCCCTTAAGCGAGTTTCCAGGACGACGGCATTTCCACACCCCCCTTGCCTCGCCTTTTCAAGCTGCCACTGCCCGCGGCTGCCCTGTTCGCAACTCTGCCTTGTTTCCTTCTCTCCGTCGGCACAGGGCGCCTGCTTCTGCTCACCTAACCATCTGGCCTGGAGCTGGACTGTCGACACCTGGACCCTGTGCGTTCATCACCAACATCCGCACGCCTGGCCGGCTCCTCGCACACGCATCTCGCGACGCCGACCCCCTTGGACTGTGCTCGCAGCGGCATGCTTCACCACGACGCCGCCTCGCGTGCCTGATTCTCTACGCGACAGCTTTGCAACCGCGTCCTGCTGCCGGGAAACTCACTCTGCCAATTCACCGTAGAGCTTGGCTTCCCCTAAGCACTAAGCATCGAGGCCCAGTTACATTGACTTTGATGCGGGCATCAGCATCCTTGAACTGCGCGTCCGATATATACCTCTATCCTCATCGGTTAGCACATATCTAGGTACCATACGGACATCTATACCATCGCCCCGGCCGCCTCCTTTACCATCGATATCACTCAGGGATCGTTCTACACCCATCTGCATCATGGACTCGTCCTCGAGGGCCTATCAGAAGGCTCCGGCCTACCCTCGAGCCTCATCTCGAACGTCCAACAGGTCGGCATCACACGCTCGGACGGCATCTCAGGGTGTTAGGAGTCCTGCTCCTCACTTCGCTGCACCTCAATTTTCCGACCACCCGACACATCGATTCCACCATAACCCCTGCAACAAGCCTCTGCTCTCACCTCGGTCTACTCCCAGGAACACCCCTCCGCCCATTCGAGAGGGCAGCGTCGAACCAACCCGCACCCAAGCCGTCTCGAGCTTCCTGCAGGAGAAACTGCAGCGGGAACGCCGGGCTGAGAGCGACAAGCTAAGTCAGAGCCCCCTGTCGAGAGTCAATGAGGATCTCGGCGCGTCGGTCGAGCTCGGTCGTGTCAGCTCTCCCAGGAGGAGGTCAGTGGCGGCTTCATCAGATGGATCGCGGCCCAAGTCGAGTGGTGGCGCCGGCATCGAGCTCGCCAAGAAACCCGGACTGGGCGTCAAGGACATGGAACATGTACGTCAACTCTCATATGAGACATCCTTGAGCATCATAATATCATCTTCAGTCGTGGCTAATTCATCAACAGGTCATCTCCAGCCTTCACAAGCAAAACTTCGACCTGAAACTCGAACTCTACCATCGCCGCGAAAAGCAGTCATTGCTGGAAACAACCATCGAGTCTCTGGAACGGGACAAGCGCCAAACAGAGGAGATGAATGAGACCCTGCTGGATGAGCTCGAAAAGCGTGACAAGGCCGTCGAGGAGGCCGTTGCCATGATTGTCATGCTCGAGGCAAAGGTGGATCAGCTCGTCCAAGAACGCAACATGGTTCTGCAAGTCGAGCAGGAGGGCTTCTTCTGTCCCCAAGACATGGACCAGAAATACCTACGCCCAACCCTTCAGGTCCCCAGCGATGACGCAAGCAGGAAAAGTGAGACGTTCAAGTCCATCAACCGCGTGCCCAGCTTCCTGTCCGAAAAGAGCGAAAACACGGAGAACCTGCGCAGCGTCTATCTCGGAGTCAAGGGCAGTGCGCTCAGCCTCGCGCGCGTCACCGAGGGAGCCCCCGATGCGGATAACGGCCCGTCTAACGCCCCCGGCAGTCCGACGTTGAGCGTCCTTAGCGAGAGCTCCTTTGCGAGCGTCTATGGCAAAAAGAGCCAGGACAGCATCTTCCCGCCGCCCGTCGACCAGCCCCTCAGCCTGGATAGTGCCGACGCTGACTTGCAGTCTCTGTCCACGGGCCGCCGAGACGCCTCCAGGAAAATCACCCCGTCTGGATATCCGCCCCGAGCGGCCAGCGCCAACCACTTTGTCGGCGGAAGCCGCTCCTCGCTGGGGACCCGCCATTCCGTCTCGGGGGCGGTGGACCATGTCTCGCCCCTGCAGCAGATTGAGAAGCTGGGTAGATCCCAGAGCGTGCTGCAGGAGGGTTTCCGTCCCATGGCCAGCCAGGGCAGAGATCGACGACGTTCTCAGCCACCTCCCACCTTGCGAAAGGTCATGACCGATGGCCCCGGTAGCGTACGGCTTCACGATCCAAACTTCCCGCCTACCCCAGACACGATCTCGACTTCGACGCTGCACCGGATGCGCAATTCCAATGACTCCCTTGCCAAACAGGACAGTCGCAACGATCGATCTTCCGGGGTATACAGCGACTCTGATAGCCAGCCCCTCCAGGTCTCCTTCCGTAACAAGCCCAGCCACCTTCGCGGAGACGCAGACAAGTCGTCGAGGGGCTCCGCGCCCATGCACCGCCATCAACGAGCCTCGAGCGAGACCGTCTCTCAGAAGAAAGAGAACCGATGGGACAGCACCGACTCGGACGACCACTCCGATGCCCGCTCGCATCGCTCCAGTCTCGATATATGGATGCGCGAGAGTACCAACCCCAATGGAGGTGCCGCATCGTCGGATCTCTTTAGCCTTCCCTCCACTAAAAAGTCGCAAGGCATTGACAATGATGCCGACTACATCCAGGAGCTGTTCTCGCTGCGGCAATCTCTCGTCACCAATACGGCCCCGCCCCCACCAGACAGGCGGTCGAGTCTTCATGCTCGAACATCATCCACTACCTCGTCCGTGCGAAACTCGCCCAGGACGCTCACTCTTACGAGCACGCCGGAAGAGCAAGAGTACTCGGGTGATTACTCGGGCCACTCCAGGCAGCAAAGCGATAGTGTCCAGATGAGGGCCGAAGTCCACACGCCCGCCCAGTCTCCGTCTATTCCTCAGCACCCGCACAGCGAGAAGAGGGGCCAGTATCCCCCAATCACCGGACCGCGGACTGCGTTGAACAGACTGTTCCGCCGCTCCTTGGTTCCCTCGTCGCCGTCTAGCACCCCGGCGAGCGCTACAGAGGCCACCTTTGCCGAGGCCACCAAGGCCAACCAGGGCGTCAGCCTGCAGCCTTGGTTGAACAGCGACATTGGGAGCGAGCTCGATGACCGGGCGGGAGCTACGCCGCCGCCCATCATGCTCAAGCCCCGACACATGAGGCGAAACACCATTGGCGTCGACGCCGCGCCCACCTTCATACCCTCGTCGACAAGTGCTCCGGTGCGCCTTTCGGACCTGGTTGTCAGTGGGCGAGATTCGCCAAGCGCGAGGAAGCAGGCGGTCGAGCCGGCTCCGCCTGCGCCGTCGGTCATTGGAACCCGGAGGAAGTGGTTGCCCGGCTTCTCAAGGGCCGGTAGCAGCCTGAGGAACAGGGCCAGCTAGAGGCTGCGCTCTGTGACTTGAACTTGCAGCGCGTCTGCCACCAAGACCTTTTCTTTGTCCGTGTATCAACATAAGATGCATTTTTTACCTATGGACAGAAGCATCTTTGTTCTTGTCTATGCACCTCTACGGTTTTTCTTTTCTTTTCCAACTCCTAGGAGACTAGGGCCTGCAGCCGTTCTCCAACCTTCTCTCCTTTGCTTCATTTCCTTTTTTCTCTTCTTTAGCCACAGCATGGCGCGGGGGTCTGAAGTTGCGTGTACATATGTGTATTCTGTTACTGGCACTTTACGAAGAACGAGGAGCCCCACAGGCACCAGTCATGATTTACTTGAATGGATGAATGAGACACAATCTAAGACATCTTTATCGTTTGCCTGTTTCTCGTGAGACATTGTTTTGTTTGTTGTTTAAGATACAATTATTACTAGCAATATTAATCTTGAGTTCGGCTGTATTCATCACTGCTACCTAAGTACTTGAGTACCTAGAGAACTGCAATCTGTGACCGGATCGAGGGCTCGGATCCGACCTGGTAAAGTCTGGATGCTTCCCACGCTTGCGATGATATGAATCGACAATTAACCGGTCTGTCGTCCACTTTACGACACGTGATAACAAGCCATTAAATCCTACTGGTGAGAGACAAGCTAGAACCTAAGCTTATACTGTCAGCTTATGCCTAGGTAGGTACTTTGTCCAATCAGATAAATGGTACGCGTAATCCTTCTGGATGAGAGCAATTTTTATACCGATGGCTGTTCACGCCTGTACCTGGAAAATTGACCCTGAGTCTTTGCGCGACTGCTGCTGTGAATTACGCAGAGTTGTGCGTTCCATGTCATTCATCGTTTGGCCTTGGGAGGGCGGACACATTCCGGTACGAGTCTGATTTCGGGGACATTATGCGTGATTACTACTATGTACGTTCTACTGTCATTCATATTACTGCTTGCTGAAAAGTCGAGGCGTATACCCGTATATGCAAGATCGGTAAACATGAAACTATAGAAGAAGAAGAAGTAGGAAAGATGAAACGCTCGATTGGTGCTCTCTCCTTGCAGTTACCCCCAACGCCAGAGATGCAGTCATTCATCCAGATACTCTTTTTACCACATCTTCTGCCAGTCCTTGCACAAGCCAAAGACGGAGCGGCAAAACTTTCCATACTCGACAATGAGATTTGTGTGATGCCATGAGCCCATGGCCGTATGGGCAAGTCTGGCATCGGGGTGGTCCCAGCCCCCTTTACCGTTTCGGTTGAATTTCTTTGTTGTTGGGCTGGAGCAAAACCAGGTTAGTAAACGTTTTTCCCAGCTGAATCCATCAGGAGCAAACAGGGGGAGAGAAGACGCACCTGAATCCGGTTATAGGGAGAATCAATACATCGCCAACAACCTTGTTCTTGCCTCCGTCTTTGAGACCCGTGAGCGCATTCCATCTCAGCCCGTCATGCTGTTCTAGGAACCAACTCGTCGCCTGCGTAACGGCTACCGGCCCAGTCCGTGTGACTGGGTCGTAATGGAGCTCGGCGAGGCTGCTGACACCTGGCGTATGAGCAGCCCTGTGTCTGGCCTCTGCCGCCTTCTCGGGTATACGATCGAGGAAGTACTGGAGGATAGGGTGTTGGGGAGCAGACGCCAGCGCCCAGTTTGTGAGCTGGACGGGATACGTGTAGGAGGTGCGCCAGTGGGTGTTTGTGTCGGGGTCCGTGTCGCATTCGATGCCCCAGATGGCGTTGACGGGTTGGGCTTGCGAGGGATCTTGGGGTACTTGTGCTGCTGCTACTCCATAGGTTTTCCCAGTGAGTTCATCAGTCCATTCTGAGAGATCGGTCGAACGAATCCATTGGGAGGGGTGTTGGAGTGGCTTTGTGTCTATATCGCCGTACTGATTTCACCAGTTAGCATTGATAAACAAGGATTGAAAGGTACTGCGGAAGGACTCACAATGCCTCCAAACCATTTACAAGCAACGATTCGGAAGATGTCAACCTTTTCCACTGGCGAAAAGACTTCGATAAAGTCCGTCGTTAGATCATTCTCATATTCGTCCATCAATTCCAAAACTCCTTCGTTATCCCAGAGAAAATAGGCCATGGGATTGGCTCCAGCCGGAGGTGTGATGGAATACATCAGCCATTGTTCCACATAGGAAAGAATCGACTCCTTTGTGCCGTTGAGTTGCGTCGTGTCCCATTTCTGATGAACCAGGAGCGGGATGTTTGAAAAGGGGATTCTTCGCTCGGGATTTGATACGGCTGCTTCTGAGGCTAGCTGGGCCGCTTCGATGATGGTTCTTGGTGGCGCCTGGTTTGCGTGAAGCCATTCTGGGGGGATATACCACGCTGGAAGCAAAAGTATGTCAGTTGATTGATATTTTCCCAGTCACCTAAATATGGCCCCGTAGGACTTTTGAATGGATGGTCAAGAGAGTGTGGGAGGCATGCTTACCTCCTCCTTTGCCCCTATCAAAGGTGTGAATGTAGTTGTAAGTCAGGGGGAACCGCTCGCACAACTGAGCCTCGTCCACGATCCGTCTTTGGCCAGGCTTGTAAGACAGCAACGTCCATACAGATACAACAAGTATGAAGGTAGACAAGAACAAAGTCCGTGATGTGACTCTCAGTCCCCGACGCTGAATACGTACGGGGAAGGTCTTTGAGAGGAAGGCCATGGCCGTGATGGCTTGGTCCCTCAAGAGGTTGAGGTTTGAAAAGAGCGAGCTGGACAAGGAATTGCAGACAACGAAGACATCGTGACTGGGACAGCAAAAGACACTTGGTCATATACCCTTTCACATACGAGGTTGTAGGGGGGGTGATGTATTCTCAATTTCGACAAGTGGCTAACAATTATTTTGTATAAGCCCCCCCCTTCCCCCTGTCTTTCTTATTTTGGTCGCATACGCGTAGTTCCGTCACCGTACGGTTCCTGTACCCGTTGAAGCAGTTTCCGATTTTGGTAATGCATTGCGTTGACGGCGGTATCAGCCTCTTTGATGTGGTTTGCGGGTTTCAGCATGGTTGCGAGCAGGGAATGGATGGTGCATTTGTAGGAAGTTGTGTGTTTGATGCCTCTGGCTTTTATGGAAGTGCTTGGGCATTTACAAGTACTAGGACGCTAGTAAGAGGGATGTCTAATATCACAAGAAAAGAATGAGGGCATGTCTACTATGGAATATCTGTAGATCAGGTTCGGCATCAGAACAGTAATATTTTTTGGGGGACACGAGGCCTGATGATCTGTTGGCTGTCTGCGTGGGGGGGCCTTGTTCAGTATCCTGTTTTTCAGCTTCCTGGTTGATGGCTTCGAGCCACGCGTCTTATGGATCCAGGGCCTCGTCTGAATTTTCCCAATGGTGGAGCTGCTGTCAGATTGCGCACCAATCACTCTAACATGCTTTATTTTTATTGTATTTTCCTTTCCTCATTTTTTGTTCTCTTACCCTTGGAGCTCCTGTTGTCTTTGATGGTTTCAATAATGCTGGGAGCCTGGCCTTGGTGATTCGTAGCTAACACTAAGTAATTCTGCTTTCCCTCGCGTTAACAACCCCAAGCCGTGTTTTCGAATTTGTTGTCAAGTTGGGCGCTTATTGACTCTGGGGCACCATTAAGAAACTTGATTGTTAGAGATTCCTTCTCTGTTACTTATGTGTAACTCAGCATCGCATGGCGTCCGTTATTCGCAATTGGCGACTATATATCGAGTTGGCCATTGAGGGTACATTAGGTAGTTCAGTTGTTGTCGTGTTAGATGGCACACCCTATGTGTTCTCTTCTTTCGTGGTATGCCACTTGCTAGCAACTTGATCTTATGGGAGGTAGTTGGCCAGGGCATCCGTGTAGTTTTGTCGCGGGCAAATGACAACGGGGCTGATGTGAAACCTTCTTTTGCTCTAGTAGAGGAGATGGCACGATGGTGAGTTACTCGTGAGATCATGTTGAGTATAAGACGAATTCGCTCACTGCAAAGGGCTCTTCTATCTGTTCAAGACTGTTCAGAGTCTACGAGGTAGTCTAATGGTCAATGACTAATGGTCAATGATCACCTTGCATGTGGTGGTCGCTTCATACCTAGGGGGCGACGTTGAGGCAGATATCTTGTTGCAGTCCCCGTTGGCGTCTCCCGGATCTTTGCTACATATTGAAGAAGAAAATGTAGCGTTGCCGGCACTTGCACTAAATACACTCCTGATTGCACGAAATGCGGCTATTTTGGTAAAGCCTCTCTAGACAGGGGATTGGCAATTGTTATCACAGACGGCCTCTGGACGAACAGTGGCGATAGTTTCACAGTCAATGTTGAGGCAAGTATTTTGTCACGCACTAGGTCTTTGAGCCTTTGCAACAATGCATCCACACAAATGCATTCATTGTGGTTTCCCGGCTTTCATCACGAAGTTATGGGCATCGTCTTGCTCAACTGGCCGGAGATGGGTGAATTTTCTGAGGGCCACCCTAGACCTGAGCGTGCCCATTCCATTTGACTTCGATTAGATGGTGTTGATCGCGAGTAAAGTAAAACTATATATTCTTGCGGTAATTTCGCTCTTTTATCCTTTGGGGTTTGCAGATACAAGATGGCCTTTTTGGCAACTGGTCCGGATACACGTCTTCACATTCAAGATGAAGGTGTATATGATGAATAGCACTACTTCAAGACAGCGATCCTTGACCAACATTTTCAAGCAGAAGCTGCAGCCAGTACCTTGCTTTTCCTTTTCCGTTCCGCTTCTCTGTTCTTTGCCTGAATTGTGGTCGTTTCAAGTTCAAGGTATCTCAGCTATGCTCCAGCTTGATCTGGTATACTGGGAGGACAAGTCTGATTGTTTCGCTGGGCTTTTCAGCCCTCGCTGCTGGAGTGCCAAATCCACGCTCGTTGAGGCTGGGCGCAGTTACTGATTGATGGGCACGCAATCTTTACAGAAGTGGAAGAAAGAACTGAATAGATGTTTTCAGTGTCTGTAGGTATTCATGGTTCGAGTTTCTTCAATCAACGCCATTGAAGTGGAAGCACTGCCCGATGTTACAAGGCCTTAGTCTAGAGGTTTATAAGGAAATTCATCTCTTCGACTCTCAACGGCCGAGAAGCGGAGTCGCTGAGCGAGGAGCTTGCCCTAGTTGGGCTTGGCTCGATAGCCCCCCTGGCCTAATGGCTAAGGCGTAAGACTTCTATGAAGAGAATCTTAAGATTGCGGGTTCGAGTCCCGCGGGGGGCTTCTGTTTTTTGCTCTCTTCTTCTATGAAGAAGCCCAATCATCCATGATTTGCTTACAATTAATTGTATTGTCTTTTTTGTGTGTTTTTTCTTGTCCCATTAACTTTTTTGCGTTTCTACTCCTGCGTTTGCGCAATGAAAAGTGCACGATTCACACGCTCCAGTCACACACTTGGCTGATCCGCTCGCTCCCACGTCTCAAAGACCTAGCAGCATCCTCTCTCACTGGATGTCCTCTGTTGTTGCACTCCTCTAGGCCCTCAATCTGCTACATAGTTTCATCAAGTTGTGGGAGCTACCAGACAGCCAAAATTTAGATGAGCGGTACCAGCTACAGGAAACTCTGCTCGAGGCCATGCTTTGCAGAGCAGTCTCTACCTTACGCATCATGATCGACACTAGAGAATGTCAATTGCTGAAGTGATGAAGCTGAGACCATGACTCCGTTGAGTCAGGTCCTACTACCATTTGCAGCTGAGGGTGATGACAGCTGTCGAGCATTCGCCAGATCACAAGCTTGGTTACCAGGCATCTTGCGCTGCATAGAAGAAGTTTCACCCCGCTGATTCTCGGCTACTGCCCGTCTCGAGTTGAAGGGAGTTTTACGCATAGCGCTCGCGGACGCCGCTTTGCCGGTGGCTCATCTAGGATACGGAGTCAAACATTCAAACTGATCCGACGAGTACTTCTCTGAAGGATGTAGACGCAGTCAGGCTTCTAATCCAAAGCAGTCTCGAGAATCCAGGCGAGAAGAGGGATAGCCAGGCGAAGCATCTACAATCTAGGCTAGACGTGAGAGCCTACGGAGATTTCTTGCTTTCCTTTCTTATTTTTTATGATTATATCCAGATAGAAGAGGATGCGTACTCTTCTTCCTTTTTTCAAACCATGCCAGCGCAGAATAAGGCTCCTAAAGTTATGCACTGCTTGACCTAGGACGATAATACTGGAAAAGGAATGAGAAGCGGTGAAATTGAAAGAGAGCGACTGGCGACCTTGTTGAGGTCAACACGTCTTTGAAGCGCCCGAGTCCAAGGTAGCCCTGAGCATAGAATCTCGTCCTTCGCACTCCGCATCAGGCCGCACAAGCTCCGTACGGTATCAGCCCTGGATCGCCTCCCACCGGACAGCGGAACAAAGCTGAAATTCTCTGCCTGTGCTACCTACGATTTGACATAGCTTGGTCGGACCAGACCTGACCAACACGCCCAGAAGACGGGAGCGGACCTCCTCGCGGAGACTAAAGTGCTAGGCAAGTGGTGCTTATAAGGCTCCGATCAGATGCAGCCAACCAGGGCGCGCTGTTGGGACGCAAGAGGCTTGAGTGTGGATTGTCCGGAGGACGGCTCTGACAGGGGTTTCGGGACGTGGACCGGGGCAATTACGATGCCGAGCATCTTGACTTACACGGGAGCGTGGCCTGGCGGTTGGCGAGCCGTGAACATCTGATGCGCCTCGGGTTGACGAGCACCTCTATAGGTAGGCATGACTATCAAATGTTCAGGCCGAGTGTCGCAATGGACGCACAGTTGGCATATCGCCATAAAAGCCATCTATACCGTCTGTTTCAGTGCAGTCTGGGTCCTGGAGGATTGGCCGGTGGCACCAACTTACATGTACACTCTATCATTACTCAACAAAGAGAAGCCTCCGTCTCTTCTCGAAGCACCAAGAACATTGCCACAAAACCACCATCAAGAGCAAAACCACAAAATAATCGACAAGTCACCAATACACAGCATCATTCCCGGCATCATCAACCGTCAAACTGCCACAAGCATCCCAAATGGCCGCCAAGCGGACCGTCCTCATCTCTGGCTGCTCCGACGGCAGCCTGGGCTCGCACCTGGCCCTCGCCTTCCACCGGCAGGGCTGGCGAGTCTTTGCCTCAGCCCGTAACCCGTCCAAGATGGAGCAGGCCCGGGCGTCGGGCCTCGAGGTGGTGCAGCTCGACACCACCGACGACGCGTCCGTCGCCGCCTGCGTGGCCCGCGTCTCGGAGCTCACCGGCGGCTCGCTCGACGCCCTCGTCAACAACGCCGGCGCCGGCTACTCGATGCCCGTGCTGGACCTCGACCTGGCGCAGACGCGGCAGCTGTTTGAGCTCAACGTCTTTTCTCTCCTCGCCGTCACGCGGGCCTTCTTCCCGCTGCTCGTCAGGTCGCAGGCGCCCGGCGGCGGCCTCGTCGTCAACAACACGTCGTGCATGGCGCTGCCGCACGTCTCCATGCCCTTCTCGGGCGCCTACAACGCGTCCAAGGCGGCGGCGGCAAGCTTCAGCGAGGTGCTGCGGCTCGAGCTCGCGCCTTTTGGCGTCCGGGTGACCAACCTGGTGACGGGCTCCGTCCGGTCGACGTTCCACGCCAACGCGCCGCGCGTCTCGCTGCCGCCGACATCCATCTACAACGTGGCCAAGGAGGCGGTCGAGAGGTGGATGTCGGGCGCCGAGGCCACGGCCACGGGCGCGGACCCCGTGCAGTGGGCCGAGGGTGTCGTCAAGGACCTGAGCAGGGAGAGGCCGCCGCTGTGGGTTTGGCGAGGCAGGCATGCCATGGCTGCGCGGATCGGCTCCTTCTTGCCCGTGGGCGCCCTGGATGGCGTCTACAAGAGTAGGACGGGCTTGGACGAGGTATCACGGAGACTCAAGGAGCAGGGCGGGCTGGAGAGCGTCTTCAAGAGGCCGTGACACAGCCTTTGGCGGAGTTGAGAGGGCTTTCGTCCTCCACGGCGAAGGAGAGGAGTCGAGTAACGAACGACAAGTTACTTTGGAGCGCAGATATATGAGGTTCTGATTTAAAAGGTAGCGTTGAGGGAACGGCGTCGCGTGTGATGGCTGGTTACCTTGCATTTACTTTTGTTCCGTGATTTGATCTTAGTTCTCTACGCCACGTAATGCCCCTCTATTGAAAGAGTTATGACTGTGGTCTTCGGATGCCGAGAGTCACATGAGCTATACTGAGATAAACTTCAAAGCACATCAACCCCCCTTGTTTGCTAGCTGATCTTGGCCTCCTCCTGCAGCACATATTCATGCAGTAAGACACCACGCGTGAAACAGCTGCGCGTTTCCGACTCTTCAATGCACTCATACGGAACGTTACAGATGTCAATTGACGTATGTGAGAGGACTGGCCTTACCAAAGCCTCTGGTAATTCACCTACGATCCGAAGAGGATTCGTCTGACTGCATATGGCGTTCACATCCTGCGTCATTACTCAGGATCCCATCTTGGCGAACAATCCAGGCTATGTGAACAAGGAGAACAAAGGAGTCCTCTCATATGGTGTCAATGCAGAGCAGCAACTCATGCCCGATCCAATCCAGTTTCTACTCCATGGTCTCTAATAATGGGCGTTGCTGATAGCCTTCCGTAGCTTGCCAAGGGCTTCGGAGCACCGTAGATCTAGGCCCCGGTTTGGCAGCGTCGTGCAACGCCGGAAGGGCCACTGCTGCTCCGTGGCTTTTTTCTCTACCCCATGTGCGTCCCTACTGGGG
>LFMI01000833.1:42205-66766 GCA_001050175.1 Trichoderma parareesei | reverse complement strand
GGGGGGGGGGGGGGGGGGGGGGGGGGGGGGGGGGGGGGGGGAGCTTTAACATGGAATTCTTGATTTGGGATACGCATGCGGAGGCGAGCAGGTGAGCACTAAGGTGGCCATTGTGGGAAAATGGAGGAAAAGCCCGGTGGGACAAGGCACGTCTTCCTGTGGGAGTTGGAAGCTGTAGTTTGAGGGGAACCTTGGCTGGCGTCGTCACTACTCGCTTTTGTTGGAAGCATGCCCAGACTAGAGGGGCGGAAGATGCGTGAGGGGGAAGAGGTTGCGTATTGGCTATACGATGGTGGTGTCCTACCAGATCTCTTATAGAAGATAGCTGTCCACTGCCTGGGTGATACGGAAGGTCTGGACGCTTTACGAGCTGGCTTTTCCCGTGTCACTGACCTCAGTTCGGTGTGCTATCCGTAAGGTCTCCCAATTGCAACATAGTGAGCTCGCTCTTCTTACACCATTGTCTTGTCGCTGCTTCTTTCCTCTCACCTCCTGATGAGGTCCTGCTCTCAGATCTGTAGGCCGCACAGCCCCGAAATGACAACACTTAGAAGGTAATAGCAGATCAAACCATGTTTTATACAATCTCGTACAAAAACACCTCGGCAGAAGCCGAAAGCGTGTCCAAGCTGGCAAGCAACCACACATTCGGCGAGTATCGACAATCACGGCTCGCGTGTGTAGAATGCCGTGCACGAAAGGTGAGACTTGACTCCTCTCCCCACCCCAGATCTGCCATTATCTGCGAGAACAAAGAAGGGTGAACAATAATTTTGGTGAAAAACCAACAGGTCAAGTGCTCGGGAGAAGTCACTGGCTGCCAGAGATGTCAGGGGACCGGTACCACCTGCGTCTTTCCGGAGCGAACAAAGCGTGGCACCAAGAGGCAAAAGAACTCGGTGCCAACCGTCGGTCAGGACGGACGCAAGAGCATTGCGGGCAGTGAGATGGTCTGCAGCAATGGGGAGAGTAGCAGGAGTAGAGGGAGCAGTAGCTCTATCTCGTCTACGTCTACCCGCGACTTGCACCCCTTTGCTCCCGTTGCCACGACCTCTGGGTTTTCGCCGACTCTGGACTTTAGTCCGTCTGAGCTTTCATTACACTGCGCTGGTCTGGCGGAGAACTTTACTCTTGGTATGTCTCAGCTTCGGCTCCTTGTTTCTACAAAGGGTACATCGACAAAGGGGATATCGACTGGCTGGCTGATTCCTCGGTGGGCTATGCGTTGCTGTGACAGATCTCGAACAGCTCAGCTCTACGCTCGGAGACCTCAGCAGCCTGGCTTCAAGCAGCAGCATCTCGCCCTCACAGACCCATCCGTTCTGCGTAGCGCCACAACGAACCCCGACAAGCACAGATGGCCCGTGTTTAAGCGACAGCCCCTCGACAAACGACGGAGAGCTCTGCACCTGCGCCCAGTCTGCGCTGCACATGCTCGAAGAGCTCGAGCTCCAGTTCCACACCAGGCTCGACGTCTCCGGCGACGGCGTCCTCGGCTACCAGAAGATTGCCCTGGCGCGCCTCAACGCCTGGCTGTCCTGCGACCACGGCCAGACGCCGCGGGCGACGACCAAGCTGATTGTGCTCGTCATCGAGGGCCTCTCGGTGTATCTGGAGAGAGGCGTGGCGGCATGCGTCCGTCAGATGCGCCAGGAGGTAGAGCAGGATGATGATGACGAGAGTGGCACTTGTGCGCTTGCGGCGAGGCTCTGCAGCGTGGGGGACTATCACGTCGAGTCGAAGCATGAGTGGGTGCATATCCTGCGGGTGTCGCTGCTGGTGCGGTGCAGGGAGTTGCTGGGCGCGGTGACACGGCTGAGGAAGCACGGCGTCAATGACGTGCTTCTGCCCGGTGTTGAGCAGAGGCTAGGTGGAATCATACAGGAGTTGAAGGGCTGGGAGGATTATCTGTAGCGGAATTGATGAAGGCACCCGCAGCGTATAGAGGTTTCAGGGGTGGCTCGTCAGCAACCCATTGTTGGGACTGTCAAGTCCGATTCATCGTATACATCCGAGACTAGGTATTCAGCTGCCAAGGGCAAGAGTAGTACAAAAGACACGCCGTATCACAGTCAACCTCGCGGCATTGGACCAAGGGGGGCCCCTCACCCCCTATGCATACCTGGTTACAGCATTCTTACGGCAGCCGATTGCCAGCTCCTGATTCGAAGCATACGCAGAGGATTGATTAGCGGAGGGAATTCCGAAGGGATGCTTCGGAATGCTACCTTGGACGTTGCATCTGCCACACTAAGGACGGACAAGCGGAGTAAAGTTGATGGTGCTTATCGGGGAGGAAGGAGGAGAGAACGATCCCTCGCAGATGGCGATTGTTGTTAGAAACTTGGCACTAGGTTGGGTATCTATTTGATGAATCCTCTATTCTTCTAGAACGATGCATGATTTGGGTTGTCCTCAGCTATGTACCTTTTCTATTTGGGGTGGTTCAATGAGGGACAATAATGATCAAACAGTTCCTTGCCTGAGATACTCCTAGTTGAATAGTCATGCTAACGAGAGAGTCTTCAGTGGGATAATGCGCATGAATATGGGAACGGAAAGAGCTCGGAGTAGATCACCACAGGAATTAAGTACTCGGCCTTATTTATGCTAGATATGTACCTCTCACATGAGCAATGCTCTCAACTATGGCATATGACAAGCAGGGGAATTATATAGTGAACATTATTACCGTATATATCAAGCACAAGACATCGTCCCTTACGCTGCACCCCCTCCAGCCTCCTTCAAAGCATCCGTGTCCAACCTCTTCCAAGGCAGAAACACCCCCACCAGCAGAGACGCTCCCACGACAGCGCAAGACAGCATGTACGCTGCTCTGATACCGGTGAGATACGCCGTGAGGACCCCCACAATCTGCTCGGATCCAAACACCTCTCGCAGCTCTCCTGCGCCGGTGCTCACGACTTGAGTGGGAACAACCCCTGGTGCAAAATGCGGGACCGCGATCAGCATCCTGTTGACAAAGATGGACTGCGACGCGGACACCCAGATGGCACCCCCAACCGTCTGAAAGCATAGGATCATGGCTGTGACGGCTGGAAGATCGGCGACGTCGACGCTGACTTGGCCAACCATGATGGGGACTTGAAATGCGCAGCCAAGGCCGAGGCCGACGACGATCTGAATCCCTATCCAGACTCCTGTCTCTGTATCCAAGTCGAACAAGTGGCAGAGACCACATCCAAGCGTGGCGATGGCCGAGCCCCCTATCATGACTGGGGTGGCCAGGCCCGTGTTGGAGATGAAGATGCCGGCGCCAAGAGCCGAGGGCATGGCCGCAATGATAAATGGCAAGTTGTGGACAGCCGATATGACTGCATCAGTACCGCGGATGGCCTGGAAGTACAGCGGAAGGTAATACACCATGGCGAAAAGCGCACCACCTTGGAAGACGGTGTAGAAGAGCGGGACGTAGATGTCGCGCTTGGCAAACAGCCGCGGGATGATCATGGCTCTTTCGTCCTGCCAGCGCTCAATCAAGGCAAAGACGATGAACAAGACGACGGAGGCTACGAGAAGGCCAATGACGCGTGCAGAGTTCCAGGGGTCGATCTGGCCGCCGTAGTGGACGGCCATGAGGTAGGTGATGATGGCTCCCATGAGCACGGCTGTTCCCAGGGGGTCGAGCTGTAAGAGCTTTTCTTTGACTGGTGCTTCTCGAGGCTTTGCGGCCTTGGGCGTGCTGAGAAAGAAGACTGTTGATACGATAGGGAGGACACCAATGGGGAGGTTGATGTAGAAACACCTGGCAGAAGTTTAGCTTGAATCACCCCAGAGCATAAGCGTTGGCTCGTATCATCTGCACTCACCATCTCCATGTGGATTCTTCCGAAAAGACACCACCGAGCAAAGGACCCAGGATACTCCCAACCCCAAACACAGCACCCAGTATCCCCGTGTGCACTGCCCTCTTCCTGGGCTCAGAGATGTAAGCACATATCGTGTACGCCCCTGAACTGACGCCTGCGGCGCCTACACCAGCAATCGTGCGTCCAATGATGAAAATCACAGACGAAGGGGCCACGCCGCAGATGAGGCTGCCAATCTCAAAGACGGCCATTGCGCTGAGGAAGCTGATCTTGAGAGGGAAGTACTGGTACATCTTGCCCCATGTGGATTGGAAGCCGCCGGACGTCATGAGGTAGATTGCGCTGTACCAGGCTTGGTCTCCGAGGCCGTTGAACTCGTTGGTGATGGCGGGGATGGAGGTTGCGACAATGGTCTGAGAGGCGTTAGCCGAGTAGGATGCTTGAGGGAAGCTGGAGGTGTAGTTACCATGTCTAGGGCAATGAGGAAGATGCTGAAGATCAGAGAGGCGAGCATGAGCCACAGCTTGAAGCCGGACATGTAATCTTCTTCATCTGGAGGCTTTTCTGATTCATCGTTGAGCGCCCTCAGGGGCATATCCGAGTCGCTGGGTTGGAAATCATGGCCCGCGATGCCCTCGGGCTGCAGAAAGTGAGGAGTCCTGTAGCCATGTGGCAGGCTCTTTGCCCTTGCAGGCCGGACGGGCACGCTCAAGTCCTCAGTGCTGCTGGCAGATAGATACCATGTATCTCCCTGAGAGGCAGGAAACAGCTCCAGGTCGCTAAACTCCAGGAAGCTGAAGCTACTGGGCCGATGACTTCTACCGCCGCTTCTGAATGAGCGTGGAGTCGATCTCTCCATCTTTTCCTTAAGAGGACTGTTGCAGATGTAACTGAATCGTAATACTATTCGATTGCCTGTTGACAGGGGGCTTGTGGATCCTGAGCTGAGATATGGAGAGTAATCTTCCTGCAATGCGACCCCAGCCGACAGCCTATTTAGAGACCCATGATGGCACGCAACGAGCGTCCGCAGGGACCAATGCCCGAACAGTCCGGAACGGAGACGGACCATGGCCAGGAGGCCGTTTGGCATAATATTCTCAACCTGCTGTCTGCAAACATCCAGCCATCACCCAACGCCATGTGCGTCAGCAAGTGAAGCAAGCACTCGGCTCGTGAGAAGAGCATGGTCGATTCCTTGGACAGCCTGATCATGCGGGAAGCCCGCTTTGATGCGAGGAATGCAATCCATCGGAGTTGTTATTCAACAGAGGCTTCAGGCGAATACAGGCCGCCTCGGCAATCCGTCAAGTGCGCGGTTGTTGGTCGATGCTTCTCGGCAGCAGCGGGTCGGCCTGAGCGTTTTACCGAACAGGGATCAGCAGCAGCATCTGCAGCCTGACAAATGTCAGGCCTCGGGAGCTCATTGAGAAGTGCTTCGGATTCCTTCAGGAGGGAATGTCTTATTATTGTGAGATTGTGTGGGTTTCATGTTGACCATCTCAATGCTGGGCTTCAAGGGTTGTACCGGTGTGATGCTTAATCGGGAACGGGCCGTGGATTAGGCTAGAGAGCTTGTACGACGTATATATAGCATCCTCCTCTGAGGAGCGGGGGGTTTGGGTATACAGTGATTGGCAGAAGATATATGTCTTATCTCAGCTTTGCAAGTTCTGTATCACTTTGCCTCTTCCTCCTCTGCTAATTCGAAACGAAACCGAATTCAAGTCGAGTCAGCAAGTCTCCCCTGAGCGGCATCGCTGCTATGTCCAGCCAACTCGAAAGCGATGCTCCATCCGAAGCCACCACGCTGGGCTTCCTACGGCGCCAATTCACTCGTCCGAAGCCCCTACCAGCAGACCTGTCTCTCGCAGGCAAAGTCGCCATTGTCACCGGCAGCAATGTCGGACTCGGGCTCTCAGCATGCCGACAGCTACTCCAGCTCGGACTATCTCACCTGATCATGGCGGTTCGGTCACAAGCAAAGGGCGATGCGGCGGCGGCTCAGTTGCGGACGGAGTTTGCTTCCGCTACTGTGTCTGTCTGGATCGTCGACATGGAGTCGTATGACTCCGTGCGTGCTTTTGCTAGTCGCTGCGAGAGCCTGGAGAGGATCGACGTTGTGATTCTGAATGCTGGGCTGACTATGGCGCCGTACACTGTCGCAAGGGCAACGGGGAATGAACTCATGTTGCAGGTCAATTACTTGTCAACGGCCCTGTTGACGATTCTGCTTCTGCCAGTTCTGAAAGCGAAGAAGAGTGCTGGTGCGTCGCAGCCGCCTGTTCTCAGCATTGTTGGCTCGGATGCAATGTATCACAACCAGATGGAGCTGCGAGGCCCGATCCTGCCGCAGTTCCAACGGGCAGACACCTTTACACAGTTTGCGTGGTATGGAAAGACGAAGCTGCTCCAGGCACTATTTGTCTCCAAGTTGGCTGAGTTTGTCAGTCCGCGTGATGTCATTGTCAATGTGTCGAATCCGGGCATGACGGATGGCACCGACTTCTTCCGCGGATATCCTACCTGGGCAAAGGAGCTGATTGGTCTCGCGCAGTGGATGCTGGCAAGGTCGGTGGATGTTGGAGCTTCAACGTATTTGGATGCTGTTCTGGTGCAGGGAGAGAAGAGTCATGGTTCGTTTACGAGTGACTGGACGATTAAGCCGTAAGTGACCCCCCCTCCTTCAGTCTTGACGAATGATTGAGTAGATGATTGAGATATGCGCAGATTTCCCAAGAGTTGGTATACACCCGAAGGAAAAAATTTCACGGAGAGGCTTTGGGAGGAGACAATGGAAGAGTTGAACTTTGTGGGCGCCTCGAAGATATTGGGTGATTTGAGGAAGAGCTCAACAGGCAGCATGCAATGAATGATATTAGCGGCCGAAATCAACGATTGCAGGAAAATGATAGCATCAATGAGATTAACACGTCCTCAGAAATAAATGAATAGCACCCTTAGCCTAATAAAGTTATATTTCAGATAATCCCACAGACTCATCTCATACAGGGTCAAATTCTCAACTCACAGTCCCGGGGTTTCCCACTCTGGCAGCGCAAGACATCACGCCTCCGCCGAGTCTACGAATGCAAACAATCCCGCAGAATATTTAGTTACACGGCCGCTGAAAAACAGGGTGTCCATGCTCGATATCTGTTAGGTGGGACGCGGAAAGCGAGCGTTGGACGCACCTACGCACGTACGACTCTTTGTGTATGTATGTCACTCACCCACCCACAGCTCCCCTCTCTTCATATCCCAAACTATTTAAACACTCTTCTTCCTCATCATCTCGAAGCCATTATATCGGAGGACTTTGTTCGCCAACACACGTCCTTTTACTTCTGTTGATATCACTCTAGGTCCTACGTCTCATTCATTCCTGACAACGCCCAACAAGATAAGATGCCTTCCTATGTCATCACTGGCGCCTCCAGAGGCCTGGGCGTGCGTAACAACTCCATAAACAAATCTCAAGAAAGAGACCTCATTAACCGCATGGATACAGTTCGAGTTCCTCCGCCAGCTCTCCAGCGACTCCAACAACATCGTCATCGGCCTCGTCCGAAACAAAGCTGCAACTGACCAAGCAGTCGCCCAGGAGCTCGCAGGCCGGTCCAACATTCACATCCTGCAAGCTGACATTACCGACTACGAGGCCATCAAGGTGACAACCAGTTCCAAACTCTTGTAACCTCGGAGTTTCAAGTCCTGACACGACAAAACTTGCAGCATGCCGCAGCGGAAACTGCCAGAATCACAGGCGGCAAACTCGACTACCTCGTTGCCAACGCAGCATACGTCTCTGAATTCGACGCCTACGACCCCATCGGCGTCTTGTAAGCCAACCCCTTCTCCATCACTCTTCACCCTCCCAACAGTCGAAAGCTAACAATTTCTCCCCAACAGAGGCGAAAACCCCCAAGCCCTCGAACAAGACCTCCTCGAATCCTTCAAAGTAAACGTCATAGCAAACGTCCACCTCTTCAACCTCTACATGCCCCTCATCCTCGCCGGCACCACCAAGAAAGTCATCGCCCTGTCCACGGGCATGGCGGATCTCGACTCGATGAACAAGTACGAGCTGCACGTTGCGCCTGGGTACGCCATCAGCAAGGCGGCTATGAATGTTGCGGTGGGCAAGTTTCATGCGCAGTATAAGAAGGAGGGGGTTTTGTTTTTGAGTATTTGTCCGGGCGTGGTTGATACTGGACACTACAAGAATGGTGTGAAATGCCCCTCTCCCCTCTCGCTTCTGTTATGGCCCTGCTTGTGAACAGCCGGCTGACCAGTTGATGAACTTTTTAGCAACCCCGGAGCAAATGGAGAAGCTGGGGGACATGTTTCAAAAGTTTGTGCTGAACAATCCCGACTTCAAGGGCCCGGCAAAGGCAGAGGATGCTGTCAGGAGTGTTATTTCTGTGTGGGAGAATGCAAGCATCGATGGTGGCAGCGGTGGTACGTACGTGTCCCATCATGGGAACAAGAAGTGGCTGTAAACGGAGTTATCTAGGCCAGGCGACTCTACCTGAAGGCACCTACCCAAGACATAGCAAGACATCAACGGGCCATACTTATCTGGTTGTCGCGTCCCTGGCTGCATGACACGCAAGTTAGGCAAATTCACTACTCATGAGGAAAGCTCAGCATGCTCTGGATGTGGTATATTTTCTTTCTTTTTTTTCTACCGTTTGTTTCGTCTTTGTCCCTTCGTATCTGCAGTGAGGCTGTCCAAGCATGATTCTTTCAAGCTCGTTTCTGTCCAAAGCCTCTTAAGCATTCTTGCCAGAGTCTTCCTTCAAAGCAACAATGCGGTTGAGCACAATCTTGTCATCAGTGCTATCCGAGTCGAGAGCCTGTCAAAAGAAGAGAAATGGTTAGCATCAGTGACACGCTTCGCGGTGTAGTGGGCAATGACTCACAAAGTAAGCAACACGCATGGCCTGGAATCGCACTGTCTCGGGGCCAACCTCTCCCGTCTTCTCGCCCTCGGCTGCGGGCCACGGCGCGCGTCGCTTCACCTCGTGGAAGCCGGTCTCAATCAACGCGTTTGGCCAGATGGTCTCGCTGTTGGGGTTCACATCGCTCAAAAGCCCGCCAGGCGCAGAGCCGGGACTGTCCGACTTAAACAGCGCCTCGTGGATGCGGACTTCGGCCGGGAGCGAGCCCTCGGGCACCCACTGGATGTACGTCTTGGGCTTCTTGCCCTCCTTGTCGTAGACGGCCCGAATCTCCTTGATGGCACCTGTTGTCTCGTCCTTGGTGAAGGACACAGCCTTGATGGGGTGGGGAACGTTCAAGAGGCCGACGGTCTTGCCCGGAGCCAGACGGAAGTAATCCTTGCTGTCCACCTCGCGGAAGTCTGAGCGGTCAATGTACACAGTCTTGGTGAGGCGAACGGTGTGAGATCCCAGCTTGGGGTCCTTGGGAGAGAAGGGGATGTCGAGGTCCTGCTCTTCGCCGTCTTCAATCACGACCGGAACCGGGTCTAGGACCAGCATGAGGCGGGGAACGGTCCGCTCGAGATAGACTCGGATGGACTGCTCAAAACGCTTGATGCTGACCTGGGTGATGGAAGTGGTGACGCCAAGCTCGTAAATGAAAGAAAGCAGCGCACCGGGGGGAATGCCTCGTCGTCGGATACCCTTGATGGTGTACAGGCGCGGGTCGTCCCATCCGCGAACAACGTTGCTCTCAATTAATGTTCTCAGTCCTCTCTTACTCATGATGGTACCGCTGAGGTTCAGGCGGCCGTACTCGCGCTGCATGGGCTGGAAATCAACCAGAAGCCTGCGTCGCAAGATTAGCTGAGGATTGCCACTGACAAGAATCCTGCTGGCAACTCTACTCACTTGTTCAGCCACTCATAGCTCTCCCGGGACATGATGAACTCGGTGGTACACAAGCTGTGCGTGATGCCCTCAAAGCTATCGCAGAGGCAGTGCGCAAAGTCGTATGTGGGATATATCCGCCATTTCGTACCCGTTCGGTAGTGCGGCTCCTGGTCTTTGGGGATTCGGTAGGCGGCAATATCCCACATCTGGGGGTTGGGGTTGTTGACAATGTCCTGCTTCATGCGCAACCAGGCGCTCCTGGGCTCATACTCTCCATCGCGCATGCCACGGAACTTTCTGAGGTTGGTCTCGACATCCTGGTTCGCGTGCTCGCATCGGTATCTGGGACTCAAGCCGTCTTCGCCGCCACGCTGCTTCTTTGTTTCGACGTCGTCGCAGTGGCACACGTAGGCCTTTTCCATCTTGATGAGCTTCTCGGCGAGGTCGTACATGCGCTGGTAGTTGTCGGACGCGTAGGTGATTTCGCTGGGGGTGAAGCCTAGCCATCGGATCGTCTCTTCAATGGCAACAAAGTATTCTCCCTTTTCGGCGTCGGGGTTCGTGTCGTCGAATCTAGGGCGAGCATGTCAGCAGAAGTGCCATGTTGGCCAAGAGCTGATGAGCGTTGCTACCTGAGGATCTATGGCCTGTCAGCAACGCGCGCTTCCAACAAACGCCGCCAATGTCCCAAGGGAGAGATACTCACAGTTCGGCCGCCGTGATACCGGGCAAAGCCAAAGTTGACGGCAATCGCCTTGGCATGGCCAAGCTACCACAATGTCAGTGACTGATCGATCGACAAGTCCAGGCAGTCAAAGAAGTCGCATTACATGGAGATAGCCGTTGGGCTCGGGCGGGAACCGCGTCACCACCTCCTTGGACGGCCGCAGCTTGTAGACCTCGTTGAGGAAGCCCTGCTTGAACATGGCGTCCGGGTCGATGACGCGCTCCTCGGGCTTCGCAGGCTTGGCCGCGGGCTGGGCGCTGCTGCTCTTGTCCTGCTGGGCGTTGCTGCGGTTGGCGGCGGCGGCGGCCTTTCGGGCGCGCTTCTGGATGCGCTTCTTGAGCTCGTTCTTGGTCACCATGTCGCCCGTCTCCTCGTCTAGCACGAGCTTGGCGACATTGTCGGCCACCTTGTCGACCGCGTCAGCCATGGCGGGCGGTGGTGTCTCGTGGCTGGTGTAAGTGTGTGAGTGTGTGTGCGTCTGTGTTCTTCGTGTCTCTCTCGATGTCTCTGTCGAGCTTCTCGGGCTTTTAGATTGTTGTTTGTTGTGTGGTTGAGGCCTCGTTCGACTGCTTCTGATATATAGAATCAATTTGTTCGGTTGGAGTGAGTCAAGCGATGAAAGAAGAGAGAAGCTGCCCCGCCGCGGGGCACGTGCACCCCTCACTCACCGCACGATAAGAAAGATAAGGCACCTCAAAGAAGAGGCGAGATAGCCTCAATTTCAGCTTCGTCTAAGGTGTTGTCCTTTGCCTTTCCCTCTTGTTTCGTACCTGTGTAATTAATTGCGTGGTCTCGCTTATCATCTTATCCTTTTCACGCCGCATATCAAGCTGGTTGCGGCCAAAGCCTCGAGCTGGATGCCCTCAGCCATACCGCTTTGGTGCGATATAGCCCGGCCTTTCAAAGCTGCTAGGGGTGCTTGGGCCTTACCAGCTCGATTTAACAATCCAGTCAATATCGCCAAATTTTCCGCCATCCGTCAAGTGACTACGTGACTCATGAAGCCCCTTGACGATGACTGTACCTATCTTCTCCAGCCTCTGGAACTCTTATCCGACATGGATTGACGCACATGAGCACGAGACTATACGAGCGTGAGGCTGAGCCAAGTACACCGTCAGGCAAACAGAGCGAGACTGGTACGTGTGCTCCTAAACAAAGCGAACGATACATTTACCAAATCTACCTAGCAGTTCTACGCTGGTGCGATACAATGTAGTCGATATAACCAGAAAAGAGAAATCGTGTACAAAAACACCAAGGTGCCTTCAGTAAGTGACAATCGGGTTATACCACCTGAACTTGTTGCGAGGGTCATACTTGGCCTTGAGAGCCCTCAACCTGCTCAGCTGCCCATCATACCCGTAGATGGACTCGAGCGACTCGTTTCCAACAGCATAATTGACATATGTTGCGCGTCGACGACCGGGCTGGCTTGCATGCCAGATGTCCACCGTCTTATCTGCCCAAGCTCGAGCAAAGCCTTCCAGTTGTGGTGGAGCGGCAACTGCAAAGAAACTACATGGCTTATTGTCAGGCTAAGGCTCTATCTCGAAGATGGGTTGTTTGTCCTGGGCATCACTTACACGAGCAGGTACTCGTCCCGATGGGGATAGGACGAGGTACTGGGATCGATTGCCTGGGTCGCCTTTGACGAATAGCCTTCGAAGAAAACACGAGCTCCAGGTGCGAGGCCAGGGTTCTGTGCGATTCGCTTGTTGAAGAGCTTGTAGATTTCGCGCTGAGAGCTGACGTTGTACGTCTGAAGCCATGTGGTGCTTCCGACATATGGCTGCGAGCTGCAAGAAGCGCTGTTGATGTCCGTCTGCTGTGCCACAAGGAGATCGGGGTAGGACACGTCGTCCTTGGTGCTTGATATCGCGGGAATAGCGTTGAAGGGAGCCAGCAGCTTTTCAGCGTCTGCAGCAGGACCATCGTAGGCAAAAGACCAGATGATAACAGCCTGTTCCAAGAAAGTTTAGATTGCAAACATACCCGAATCTCGCCGTTTTACTCACCTCAGTCTTACTAATATCGGGCTCAATGGAAAATTGCCCAAAGTTGACGCCCATGAGTGCTGGAATCTGTCCTTTCCCCTGAAACTTATCCAGGGCTTCAAAGACCTTCTCCAGCTTATCTTGCGACCAGACATAGTTATGGTAATGCCAAGTGCTGGCTTTCCGCGGGTAAATCTTGATGTAGGCGCTCGTCACGATACCAAAGTTATGGCCAGCACCCTTCATGGCCCAGAAGAGGTCGCTGTTAGACTTGGTACTAACGGTAATCGCTGTTCCATTGGCGAGGACAACATTAAGACTGATAAAGTTGTCTGAGATGAGGCCGTGTTGGCCCTGGTATCGACCGAGACCACCACCCAGAGCTGGTCCGAGGAGACCGACACAGCCATTGCTTCCGGTAGCTGGGACAGGCACGCACGCACGCACGTCTCAGAATGTGTCTTCTGACAGATATTCAAGAAGAAGGTCACTTACGCGCAATATATCCATCGTTCCACAGCTTCTTAATACTCAGATCAGCGTACACGCCACCCTGGAACAGTGCAGACTTTTTGTCGGGCTGAATGGTGATTTTAGTGAGCTTTGACAGGTTGATTTCAATGCCCCTGAACTTGGAAATTGTGCTAGAAGAACCATGGCCTCTGCTATATGCGAGAAAGTCAATGCTGTTCTGGTAACAATATTTGACCTATAGAAGGCAGTCAGACATTTGCCGTCCACTGAGAATTCAAAGGTTCAACCTACAATCTTGGCCACGTCTGACTCTTGGGCAACTTCAATGACCACTTGGATATCTTGCGGCATAGAACGAGTGCTCCACCTCCCTGTAGCCTCCGCAAAGGCAGGGCTGGAAGGGCCAAATATCAGGGCCCCTTTGGAGAGTGTCCTGCCAAGGTCATTCTGGACTTGCTTCGGAGAGACGGCTCTGGAGACATCCACTGCTCGGAAATAGTGAGGAACGATGGGGCTGCTCGACACAAGGTTTGAGAGAAGTGCCAGGCCAGAGGCCAACAGGCTACAAACTCTTGAATGCATGACCTGTTCTCAAAGGTTGAAAAAGATTGTCGAAGCATGGTGTGCGAGCAGATAGAGAGCGAGCAGACGGATCAGTCAAATAGTTCCAGCCATTGGAGCATACCGTCGACTATGGAGTCAAAGTCAACGAAGACGCCTTCATTCCGAGAGACCATGCTTCAGGGCTATCATGACTCTCAATCCGTATCCTCTGAATCCATTATCGCTCCTCGAAGTTTCAGGCATATCCGGTGCTGAGCATCAGGATGAGATCCATTGGGGCTGAAGGTTTATGTCACGGATGGCCAACAAACCAGGTAGCCTAGAGGCTCCTGGGGCTGAATACGAGCAAAAGACGCTATATCGAGCCTGCGAGACCATATAGATGACATGTTGTTGTACGACGTCCGTATTTGCACGCATCAAAGCGCGACTCACCGGGAATACGGCACGAATATCGCAAGTCTGTAGTGTCAGCTGCCAGGCATAGGACGCACAATGGGAATCAATCGTTAGATTCAATTCTTCATGGTCAGGGGGAGCTGTGGCGTGCTGGGAGCCTAGAACGAGAACGCCAGGGCTGTCTAAAGGTCAGTTTCAACATTACTCAACTTCTATTGACTCAGTCGGGGAGCTGCATGTTCCAAACCCTCGTCTCGGAAGAATTTTGGAATGCTGCCCAAGTCGTAGGACAATCCTATACGGAGTTTCCCAAGGATCAGGGCAAGTAATGTGGCGGCTGAACCATGTCAAGGAAGCAGTCAGACAACCCCATGCCTGGTTGTACGCCCCCAAGGTAGTGGCTGTTTATTGCACGGCCCGATATTATGATGCTTTCTTGATAGACTTACGCCGAATGGCCCTCGCTGAAGTGAAGACAAAAGACGAGCAAGATTGTCTCTCTATCCTACGTCCATACCCAGCGTATATCTAAGGGGCGGCTGATCCGCAGTATCAAACACTCTCCCGATAAGCCCCTACACACACAACCACGTCTTCCGCCTCCTTTGAGTATTGTGCCGATGCCACATTAATTATTTCACCAAGAAATAATGGTCCGTGCTTGGCAGCTGTGGCTTTCGCCTCGTCCGCAGCGCTCGATGATTGCGTCCAGCTCGCACATCTACTCCAACGACGACGCCGCACTATTCGAGTTCCTAAGGGAAGAGGATGGCAGATGGGTGGTGAGAGAGACTCACTACATCAATAATCCCTTGGTAAAGAGGGGGTTGTCTGGCCCGCCACTGTAAAACACCCTAGCCATTCGACCTTGCTGCCTTGGATGTTAATCGCGACTAGGCACATACACTGGAAGCAGTCTGAGTACTTCCAAGTTGAGAAGGGCGTGATCGGGATTCGTAGGGATGGTAAGGAAATCAGGGCCACAAAGGATGACGGCGTAATCGAGGTACCAGCTGGTACGAGGTAAGTGTTCCTCTTCTTCTTCCTTTATTCCTTCAAGGCTTCGGCTACCTTCAGATCCCTCTTCCCCTGATATTCAGTCGGCCTCGTGTCTCATAATACTCCGTAGGCACAGATTTTGGTCCCATGCTTCCAACCAGGAGGATCTAGTCTTCAAGGTTTGGGCTGAACCTCAAGGCTTAGACAACAGCTTTGATGAAAGATTCATCCGCAACCTCATCGGGTACCAGAGGGACTGTCATTCTGCACAGTTGGCGCCATCAGTGTTTCAGCTCATGCTGATATGCTATGATTGCGCGACTCTCGCCACACCACCATTCTGGATGCCACTATGGCTTCTTGGATCGATCCAGTATATCCTTGCTTACTGGGTTGGGGGCTATCTGCTAGGGTACGTCTGCCAATTCGCGGTCTATTTCTGTCGTTTACCATACACTAGGTAATACTGACCATGCGGTAGGTACAAGCCGTCATATCCCGAATATTACGAGGAATTGAAGGACGAGGAGGCAATTCGAAAGAGAGTATGATGGCGATGGCAAAATGGCATTTTTGTAACTACAATCTAGATAGGTAATGTTGACAACAGAAGAGCATCCATTAACGCTTGATACTGGTGTGTAAGAGGAGATCTCCAAGTTTTGATCTCAATCCTTCGTTTAGTTTACGACTTCTTGTATAATCTTCTCCAGGTGAGCAAACGACAACTCGGCCATTGTCTCGTCCCATAGCTGTTTGCCTATCTCTTGGGCTTCGGGCTTGTAGATGATCGGAGCCATCCTAGTATTCTGTTAGCCAGCAATGTCCATCTTTAGGCACTACAGAGGCAATACTCACGGCCGTATCTCGCCATCCTCAGTGTATTGCCCGTGAGCATCTTTTCCAAAGCTAACAGCAGCATGCACTATAGAGAGAGCTCCGACGGGACTCGGCTTTCCCACTATTCGCCTGAAGCCGTTGATGAGGGCGCCCGTAAGAGTGCCATCTCCGTCTCTCGTGAGAGCCGTTCCGTAGCAGAAGCCTGGGTTGACCGCATCGATAGTGACGACGGATGCTGGTACCCTCTTGGCCAGTTCCGTAAGGTAGAATTGACCAAGAAGCTTGCTTACTCCATATCGCTCTTGCATGTCCCACTTCTCCGACCTTGTCTTGAAGATGGGCAGAATGGGCCGCAATTCTCGCTCTTTGAACTCGACCCAGGCCGCCGTATCGGACGATACAAGGACTAGGCGGCCTGGAGAAGCTCCTGGTTTTGGCTTGAGAGCACCTAGCAGGAGCGTCATTAGAAGCATGCTAGAGAGATAGTTGATCTGGACGCATTGCTCGTAACCGGTATTCGGGTTGAACGTTTCTTTGGCCTGGAACAACCCAGCGTTCAAAATGGCAATGTCCAGGCGGTCCAGCGTTTTTGCTTTATCCGCAAATTGCGTGATGGACTCGTATGACGATAGGTCCAAATTCCAGACTTCGATCTCTTCAGGCGCGGCTCCCGTATCAGCGAGTAGCTCTTTTCGAGCAGTCTTGCCCTTTGATTCAGAGCGCACGGCAAGGATGAGCTTGGAGAGTCCTAGGCGTAACAGCTGGCGAGCTGTCTCCAAGCCAAGGCCACTGTTGGAGCCGGTAACGATAGCGACTTTGCCGGAGAGATTCACATCTTGGGCTAGGGGCGGCGTTTTCCCAAGCAGCTGACGATACAGCCACTGCGACCTGCTCGCCTCTTTCTCAGGCGTAATGGAGAATTGAGGAGGCGCCATAGCTGGGAGTCGAGAGGATGCTGTTGTTTTGGGGTACGAGAATTGACAAGTTTGGGGCAGATGGTGGGAGGTCTTGCTTGCTTCAGCCACCTACCTTAGCCAGCTAACACCTGGATATAGCGAGGGAGGAATTGTGCTTGCGGCCAACAGCATTGAGGTTTGGGCGTGCCCTCAAGGGCGGAAGAGCGGGGGAATTGCGTGTCCGAGCGAGGTCGAGTTGGACAATGCGGTTGTACAGGTAACACAAGTGATGTAATGTGAAGATTCCTACCTAACAAAGAGAAGCACCTACCAGCTGAGAAGCTCCGATGGATGATGTGGCGTTGATTGGTGCTGTGAATCTGCTCTGATGAGAGGAGGAAGCAGGCACCAATGCTGGTCAAGGCTCTACACTAATCCCCCTGAAGCAACGCGATTCCTTAGGACCTTGGTCTATCGTAAAGAGTATCGTATTGCCGTCATCCATCGAACCCTGACATAGCAAGGCTAACCATCCAGTACTCGTCATCCCACACGCGTTGCACTACCTGTGGAAAGCACATAGGAGGAACAACCAGCTGCAAAGGCCAAGTCTGACACAAGTGAAGAGACTCGGCATGGAGATAGCTAAAGAGGAGTTGTGTGGACGGATATTGCTGCTGGCGTCGGATATCCAAGAATAGGCACCTGTGCTGGCTTTACTGTTTGGCGCATCCTCACTCCGGATATACCCCACGTACATCCTGCTGTGCCAGATTACTCACACACTGCCGTCGAGTCGATGCATGCCATCATTCGCTTTGCATTGCGCAGTTCGGACTTCGGGCTTTACTACGCCTACGCCGCATGAGATCTCTCCGGCCGGTGCCAGCACGCCCTCACCACCTACTCGGATCCCGAAGCCTTAGTAAAGGCCCCTTGCCGATCAGGCACATATCCGAGATGTTGCTTATCGGGCTATCGAATTCCTTCTGCTGGGTCGGGCTGAGGTTGTGTAGAACGAGATACAGATAGTTCGTCTAGTAAGGCACGGTAATTGCAAGCCTCCTTCATGTAATGTCGAGCTTCACATGTTGATATGAGGATGCAGGATCTAGCTGGAGCCTACAAGGCACATTCGATACCTCTGCCTCATTGGGGTAAACGAGCTGAGAACATCTGCTACAGGCGTTTCAAGTGTTCTTGCCATCAGAGCGTCTAGATGATTTGAGTAATTCCTACGATTGCTATTCCAGGGGAGACTCGCGGTGTGTGTCAGCCGTGATGATATTCGGCAAGCTTCTTCGTATAGAGTATAGATAAATAGTGGCTACGAATAGCTCGAGCTATAGAAGATAGAAAGAGAGCAGACCAGATACATTCTTTCAGTATTGTTACATACATCTTTCGTTTCGCTATTTACCCTGATTGCAATGGCAAGGCCGTGGATTTTGTCAATCATTGCTTTCATCGGCATCCTGACGAATGCTGTTGCCCTTCCTCAGGACTATGGTGATTTGCCTACAGTCGATCTGAAGCCTTTACTGATTGACCCTGTCCGTAAATGGTCGGCCAATACAACCGTTTCATTCCCCAACTCGCTTGCTTTCGAAGCTTCTACGGAGCGCTGGACAATCGCCGACCCGCCAACGTACATCGCTGCTATACGGCCCGGGACCGAAGGAGATATTAGCAAAGTCGTAAGTGGTGTGCAATCAACCCGAGTACAAACCCGCCAATGAACGGTCAATTCCCTGACAACATCTAGATCAATCTTGCCAGATCGAGAAGATTCCCATTCTTGACTCGTGGAGCCGGCCACGGCTATTCCGCCAGCTTGGGGAAATTTCAGCATGGCTTATCTCTGGACTTGAGTCAATGGAAGTCCCTCAAAATCGACAAGAAGGCCCAGACGCTCACGGTTGGGCCTGGTGTTACCTTTGCTGATATCTTCGACCCTCTGTTCAACGCCGGATTCTATATCCGTACGCACAACTTTCCTCCGACGCATAATCTAGACCCTCGAGAACTGACAATTGGATAGAAACCGGCAGCTGCTCATGCCCCTCAATGATTGGTGTTACCATCGGTGGTGGCATTGGAAGGTTAATGGTATGACCCTTTTTCTCTTACTCTGTACAACTACAACCGGGCTACGCTCTCGTATTCATGCATCTTGCAACCACTATAGGGAAAATATGGCCTCTTGATGGACGCACTTCAGTCTGTCCGCCTGGTCGGAGCTGATGGCAAGGTGAAGACCGTCTCGGCGACTTCTCACCCTGATCTGTGGTGGGGAGTCCTCGGTGCTGGCGCCAACTTTGGTGTCGTTACGTCTGCTACGTACAAGATCCATCCATTGGTCAACAACGGAGATGTTTTTCTTGCCGACTTCTTCCTTCCTGCGTCGAGGAGTCGGGAGTACTTTGATATGGTAGAGACGTATTACAGCAATGCCTCTGCCAATGTCGCTCAAATTGTCATTGGCAGCTGGAATAGAACCACCAACTCGGTAAGTCTCGTCTTATATACATCCGAATATGAGGGTCGAATAGTGGCAGCAGAAGGTATTGACAAACCTTAGGTCCAAGTTGGTGGCAATTGGGTCTATTACGGACCCGAGGAAGAGGCGCGTAGGGAACTGGCCCCAGTATTCAATCTCAATGCGACATCAGTCACTAAAGTGGTCAAATGGAACCAAATCATCAACAGGTCAGGTGGCGGCTTTGACAAGTTCGTCTGCCAGCCGAACCAGCCGCGTTCTCTCTACAGTCTGAATCAGAAGATCTACTCTGCGGATGGCTACCAGCGGGGTTTCAAGAAAATTGAGAAGTACTTTCATGACTATCCTGGTGGGCGAGATACGACTCTGGTCTATGAGATTTTTCCCAACCAGGCAGTGGCTGCTGTGCCTGATGACGCGACTGCATTTCCGTGGAGAGACTTCAAGGGCTTCATGTAAGTAACGCTTGGACTACTCTCACTTTTCTCTCTTATGTTTTGCCCTTGTATTTCGCTGCATCAAAGCTGATGATTATAGTCAAACAAACTTTGCTTGGGCGGCTGGAGATGAAGTCACGGCCAAAGCATCCGAGAAGCTTGGGGAGGAGCTGCGCAATGACTTTTCTGCCACGTCAGGGTATTCCGAGCAGGCGATTTTCGTAAACTACGCCCGCGGAGATGAGTCTATCGAGAATGTCTACGGCAAACGAAAGCTACCTCGCCTGGCAAAGTTGAAGAAGAAGTATGATCCGTTGACTCTCTTTGCATACAACCATCCTCTTCCAACACAGTATCCATGAGGCATCCAGGGGTACTTTTGTGTTTGACAAGACAATTGAAAGGCTGGGATGCCTGATGCCTTTTTTGGGTCTCCAAGTTGATGGGCTTAGAGACTCTGACTCAGGTACATGTTTTATATATGAGACAGAATATGTTCTTTTAGTACAGAGTTTGGGATAATAATTCACATATTGGGAGGCAAACTGTTGGAAGATCGAACAATGGCAATCACATGTTGCTGAATATCGGGCTTCCATACGCCGGCTATGCTCAGAGACCTTGGGTGTACACAGGAAGAGCTCCATTTTCATCTTGCCCTACAAGAACATGATCATGACAGGGAGTCTAGTATGTCCTCATTCTCATCATCCAGAGGCTCATAGTCCTTCCACTTCAGACCTTCCGGGACAGTCTTCCACTGCATATTCTCATCAAGCAACCCTGCCACCTTGTCCCACTCCTCTCTAACTGCTGTAGCTCTGCCTTCGCTTCTGGGGACAATGTCAGCTGCGAAAGGCATGGGCGATATGAACAGACCGTCCTTGATGTTGTCCACGTCTGGGATGACCTCCCGCCCTGTTTGCCTATCCACCGGTCGCTTCAGGTCAAAGGCCCAAAGCGTACGAGCCATGGCTAAGAAGAGCGACCGGTCGGCAATGTGCATTCCCTGACACAATCTTCGGCCAGCGCCAAATACGAAGTGATCGCGCTTGGATGGATCAGGGTTGACTGCTGCTTGCGCAGAGTTTTGGTTGTCGCCCGCCCAACGGGCAGGATTGTACCTTCGTGGATCGGGGTGTCTCTTTGGGTCATTATGAATGGCCCTTACGTCCGTCAGCAAGGGACCGGCTTTCTCAGAAAGCATGTCAGGGCACAGAAACCCACCAGACATTGAGAATGAGGCCAGCATCTTTGGGAATGTGATAGCCCATGTAAGAATCGTCTTGGGTAACAGCATGGGGGACTCCCAAAGCAGTAGCAGGCATCCAGCGCAAGCTTTCCTTCATACAGGCGCGAACATATGGCAAATCTGGAAAGTCGTTCAGACCAGGCATGCGATCTCCGCAGACACGGTCAATCTCTGCTTGGGCTTCTTTCGCAACCTCGGGGAAGACCAGCATCGCTTGGAAGAACCCAACCAGGATGATGGCCGTCGTTTCGGAGCCGGCTTGCAAGAGAGAGCCGCTCAGATAACAGCCGAGCTCATCGGAGAATCCATACTCCTGTTGTGCGCGAAGAAGATCAATGGCGCAACACGGCTGTTGAATCCGTTAGCATGCTGACTTTCTTCACTTTTAGGCGCAGGAAATCTTGCCTTTGCGGTACCGCTCTTCAACTGGGTCCGAGCATTGATGAAGTGCTTCATGAATAGCTTCAACTCTCTCTTGTGATATTCTCTCCCCATTCGTCTGACAGGGAGGAGAAAGTCAGGGAGAAGCCTTACGATTGGATATAAGTCCAGGATGGCGGCAGACTGCAGCGACGACTTTGGTCAGGTCCGGCGACGCTCAGAATTCACAAATGACTTACCTGACTTCCAGTCAGCTTTGACAGCTCTTCAAAATTCTACAAGCAATTGTTTAGTGGATGTCTCCATTTGATCTCGCTGCAATTTTGAACAAACTTCAAACATCTCCAGCAAATTCTTATCATCACTTTCTGGGGTTCGGTATCCGAAAGCCATTTGCGTGGTTAGAGAGGTTGTATATCGACGAATATGGTTCAAGAAGTCGCCTGGGCTTTCGAGTAAGCCCATCAACATGGCTCTCACTTCAAGGTCCTGGTACGGGACATAAGTTCGGGAGACTTTTACGCTGAGGAGGCCGTGTGCAAGCTTTCGGACCATTTTCCACACAGAATTGTTTCCCTAACTATATATTAGCCAATCAAAGAACTCACAAACAGTGATTTTACTCAACCCATCAAATTGAAGGGCATCAGAGAAGATACTATACCATGAATAGTGGCCGATAACCGCCACTCATAATCTCCTGCCCCATATAGAGCTCTGGCCGCCCCGAATAGATCGAGCTACGTTTGTCCAAGAGATCTTTGACGGCCACATCGGACGACAAGACAATGGCTACTTTGGTTCCCAGCATAAGTGAGTACACGGGCCCATATTCCTGTGCCCATTTCTGAAACTGTAGGTGAGCATTCTTGGTGGGCATTTGGTGAAGGTTTCCGATCAAAGGCAGAGTCGGCGGCCCAGGGGGGCAGTTACTAGGCCTTCGACCGATTCTGCTGAGGTGCCACAGTAAAAATGTCACGACACCCAAGCCCAGCACTGCCCAAGTCTTGGACATACTTGCTGTCGTTGAGCTCATCGCATTGGGTATGAAGCTTCTCATGGAGTAGTGCTATTCGGTATGGGTAATGTGTTGAAGTTTAGCAAAGAGAAAGAAGAGGCAAGGTAGAAACTTAGCACACATAGCAACTCTCCAACCATGAGATATCCCGATGCTACAACAACACTCTCACGGCTACCCAGTCTGGGAATATGAGGGACATGTTCGACTTGGCCAGCATTGGCGTCATTGTAATCCTTGGCTTGACCAGCTAAAGGCATGTGTAACTCTTCTACGTGGGTAAGCAGTACAGCTTCATGCTATGCTTGCCCAGATCCGGATCCGCTTTGCATGAGCCCACGGTGAAAATACTCCGGTTTACTGTATGACAGATGCCAGCATGTGGTGTTACCCTGGGCGTAATATTCTCCCTTTACTTTCGTCAATGGCAGAAGATGACATGCTTCAGTGACAAAATCCTGCCAAATCCAGACAATCCTTCGTTGCATAAGGTAAGCTCACTGTAGACTCGGAGCTCGCCATAAATTCGCCGGCCCGTGAGCAAATCTACTCTAGGCATCTCCAACGTTGTGCAAGGTCCTGAAGGACCAGGCCACGGATGCACTTCCTCCTGTCAGAGCCACCTCAGCCGTAGAGGAAGAAGGGTCTAGATTCATGATTGCTCAACGGCCAAGGAGAGTAAGAATATGCAGATTGGAGCCGTGCAATGAAGCGATATATGAAAGTACGCATTAGGAGATAGCTGGTCCTGGGCTTCTGGTGTAATAATAGGGCAACTTCCGTCATCTCAGCGCATAGCTACTCTATAGTTCACTCGCGATATTCATTCAGTCAGTCAGTGCCAATTCCAATTTTTCGTGAAGTTCTTCAAGCCCTTCTGAGCGTTCAGTGCCCAGTCCAAGCCATGAGTCGCGACAAAAAGTTCGCGCTCGTTACAGGGTAAACACTCGATAACCACGCCCGCTGGAGTATCTGAGTATGTCACTGAAAGTTTTCAACAGATGCGGAAAAGGCGGCATTGGCGAAGCTCTTGTTCAAGAATACACTCGCCGTGGCATCTTTGCTATTGCGACTGTGCTTCCCAACGAGAACAGCGATCATCTAACGGCGACGGAAATCACCTGGTTTGCTCTAGACGTGACTAATGAGGACTCCGTCGTCAGCCTCAAGGAGAGGATATTTTCACTAACTAATGGCTATTTGGATATTCTGGTGAACAATGCGTAAGTATGCTTCACACAAATATCCACTTTGGTTCACTTTTGACAGAGAATAGTGGCATATGTATGAAGGCCCATGATCTGTAGACTGAAGTAGCATTATGTTGACTATAGACCGGGATGTCTTAGGCTACACAATGACTGCCATTGACACTGATGTTGAGGCGGTCAAGCGAATGTTTGAAGTCAACGTTTTTGGCCCAATGCGGATGGTTCGTCACTTTCACGGTATGCTCATTGAGGCCGCTGGGACCATTGTCAACATTGGGTCCATCGGCGGTGTTGTACCATACATGTACGGAGGTAAGACCTTCTTGCCCGACCGTTTCTGGGCCATATACTTGCTCACGATTTGAAGCGTCATATAACGCCTCCAAGGCTGCCCTTCACCATTATTCCAACACTCTACGACTTGAAATGTCACCATTCAAGTAAGGCTATGGAAGGGAAGAATGCGTCAGGATCAGGTTGCTAATCATTACTTTTCGTAGTGTCAAAGTGCTGACCGTAAGCTCGTTTTGGTCGATTGAATGAGTCTTGAACAAACGCTGACTAGAGCGGTAGGTCATCTCTGGGGAAGTTGGCACAAACATTCTCAAGAATGATATTCATCGAGAGTTACCTGAAGGTACGCCATTATCTCAGTATCAAGAGATGCCCATACAAGATACTAACTGTGATTAGGGTCATACTACGAGCCTCTGGCAGACGACTTCCGAAATCACGTTCAAAGAACACCAAGTGAGTTGTTATGATCCACCTTCAGCTATAGTTGAATGGATAAGCTAAGAGTCTTACGTAGAGACTACAAGTAGATTTGAGTACGCCTCAAAGGTCGTATCTCAGAGCTTGAGGCCGTCTCCAGCCCCGTGGTTTTGGACTGGCAGTGCTACTAGCATTATCCGGTTCTTAGACATGTTCGCATGGCGCACCATCTGGGTAAGCCTGCTTTGAGATTTCTGGAGTCTGTCAAGGCACATGGTGATTGACTAACAACTATGCCTGCGTAGGACTTTCTCTTCTATCGTGAGTTTAATCTGAACAAAGTGAGGGAAGCTCATCTTGCAAAGAAGAAGAACGCATAAATAACATGCATGGGAAGTTTTTTATCATGATATATAGAGTAGATATGTCGAATGGAGACCATCTGAGAAAATTGTGGTCATTCTCTGTAAAGATTCCCCCAA
>LFMI01000833.1:22514-42155 GCA_001050175.1 Trichoderma parareesei | reverse complement strand
AAAAAAAAAAAAAAAAAAAAAAAAAAAAAAAAAAAAAAAAAAAAAAAGAGACGGCATTTCGACCACGACGAGGGTCAAATTCAGAGTTATATGTGATAACTGTATGTCTTGGACTTTACTACCTATAAAAAGGTGTTTGCGACTAAGTTGGGCAGTATTTTCAAGTACGATCATCTTCTAGAGTATATTGATGACGCGTTTTGTAGTTGCTCAAGTGGACTTTTACAAAGACAACAGGGCAATATGATGAATGATATCCTTGCATCTATGAGTACGTGCTGGAACACATGTAGCGTAGTAACATGCCTTTTGCCCCTTTGATAAAGATCTTATATCTAGGTGAGATACAAAGTACCAGATCTATGCAAGTCCACATATTTATCGACCCTCATAGTATGGCTGAAGCTCATTCAGTTCCTCCTTCAGCTCTTGGCCATTAACCACGATAGGCTTGCAGTCGAGCAGAACCCACATCATACGACCCGGCAAAGTGCCCCCACCAGTGATGTTGTGCCATTGATGAGCACTCGCGCGCTGGACGCTGACATCGCCCTGACGCATGATCCGGGACTCACCAGAGTCGAGGATCAACTTGAACTCGCCCTCAATAACAATGCCATAGTCGAGTGAGACAGCGCGGTGCATGGGGGAAATTACATCGGGTGCAAAGTCAATCATGCGGCAAACAGAACCGTTGTGGATGTGCAGGGGAGGCTGTGGGCAGTTAGCACTCGCAAATCAGACGGTGATATGAGACTTCATACTTCGTTCTCTTTGGCATACTTGAGATCAACATCACCATTCATCTCGACGGGAGTCTCCTTGGTTGAGTAAATGATGTTGGCAAGCGCCTGCTCGTTGCCAATGACACGGTGATGGTCACCGCAATCGGTCTGGATGAAGACGCCTTTGCCCTCGGCGTTATGGCCGGTGATGTGTCGAACAGTGCGACGGAGACCTGGGGCGGGAAAGGTGCTCACATAGCCGGCACTTGTGCGCAGAAGCTCAGATTCTTGCTGGTCTTGTTGTTGGTCGGCCATCGATGCGTCTTGGGATGTTGCTTGTCAGAGTCTTGGCTTGGGAATCAATGGAATAAGTTGTAGTGGCAGGTATTGCTCTGGTCATTCAGTGACAGTGTATTGAAGTTGTTAAATAGCCTTGGTGTCCTAAATCAGCAGTTGTACAAAAGATTGATCTCCATTGTCAATTGGGCAGTGAATCGATGCCTCTACCTGGATGTAGAGGAAGCGCAGTGCTGTCCTCACTCCCGTATCACCGCCTTGCTGACATTCGACCTGCTCGGCGTGCAGCAAAAAGGGACCGGCCCGTACTCGATGCGAGCCCACATGAAGAATCCCATTGTTTAGAGCTCCATCAAGTTTTATTCTGGTAATTCAGTTTGATCGACACGCATGAAGCTAGAAGACGAGGCTGGGGCTGAGATGACCCCAGGATTATCAACCAACCGGATCTGCTGCCCACCGTCCATTGCATAATCTCCCATCCCCCTTCAAGCATGGCAGGTAAGCATAGTCCCTCCGTCGACAATGAATCCGCATCCCGTCACATAGCTTGATCTCGGGCTACAGAGAAAGATCACCGCATCTGCCACCTCCTCCGCGGTGGCGATACGACCCAAAGGGACCATTCCCTTCACCCAGCCATCTATGTCCACACCCCCGTCTCGGGCATCCTGGATCATGGGAGTTTCTACCCACGTCGGGCAGACGCAATTGACTCTGATGCCCAGGCCCGCGTTATCAAGAGCTGGAATAATCACAGTCAGCGTCAATGCGAAAGATTACAAAAATGCCAAATACGGCAATTGCCGGTAAAGGGGCCATCATACCAGCGTTCTTGGTGACACCAAGCACGGCATGCTTGGCCGCCGTATATTGCACCAAGTTAGGAGCTGCAGCAAATGAATTTCCTGAGCCCAGCGTCACAATCGAACCGCGAGTCCCCCCTCGGCCCGGACTTTCAGGATCAACCGGCTTGACTTCCTGGGACTGCATGGCGATAGAGACGCTCCGTATGAGTAGGAATGTTCCCTCTACGTGAATATGGAGGAACCGGCTGAACTCGACAAAGTCTGCCTCCGATATGGGCCGGGCCAATTGAACTCCGATCTGCGCATGAATGAGCTTTCACCATATGGAGGCGACGGAGGTCCTCTTCCTCAGAGAACACAGGGACTTACCCCTGCACAGTTGATGCAGTAGTCGATTCTCTTGAAGGTTTCGACCATGTAACCGGTTGCGTTCACCACCGATACTTCCTGCGAGACGTCAATCTGACACGCCTCGGCATGAAAGTTGGCGGCTGTTGCAACGGCTCTGCATTCAGCAGCGACGCGGCTTGCAGCCTCGACGTTCAGGTCCGCAACGAGAATGCCAACTGCACCATCTTTGGCTAGGCCGAGGGCGCATGCTCTGCCTATTCCGCTTCCTATTCACTTGTTAGCTAAGGGGGACCTAGATAAGCATTGGGGGTAAAGGTTATGCTTACCACCCCCTACGATGAAAGCATTTCCGGTGATGTTCATGGCCTGATACGAGGATGTGCTCTGTCATGTGCCAACAAGTTTCAATAGCACAAGTAAGCCAGCGCAATGTTGGACTGAACAGGCAAGAACAGCGAAGACGAAGGGCTGTGGACTCTCCAGGCATGAAATAGATCGAACAGCCTTATATATAGTTGTCCATTTGAATACAACTCTTCAAGAAACCGATGGCCACCCAATCAGCTATGCATGCGGGCATTCAACGTAGAGTCAATAAAGCCAAATACACGTTTGATGTAAAATGAAGCCTGGGTACATTGCATTGCATGCAGTCTCAAACATGCTAGCTGTGAAAGGAATCTCTGTCCCTAATACACATCGTTTCTTCCACCTCAAGGGTAATTCGCGTTGAACAGCTGTGAGTTCCTGTGTTGGCAAGCTCAATATGGCTGCTGACTATCTCAATGCTGTCCTACGATAGAGCTCAAAAGTCGGCACGATTCAGCTCGCAAGTACACACACTGTGATATCTCCGAGAGCAAAGCTCCTCGTCAACATAATACGAAGAAGGATGCTTCAGAATATGTCCATCTTACAAACGCCGATACGAAGATCAATGATAAAGTTGAAATCTCCGTGGGAACCTTTCTAGCAGAAGAGCCATGTTAAAACACCGAAATCCCTGCTACATGATGGATTAAGATTTGTGTGGCAGAGAGAGGCTTCATCCCCGTGCATCTCACGGTGAGGATTCGTATAACGGATCTCATGGGTCTCACGACATCTGTTCGTACACCTTGGATACGGCGAGGCTCTGGACCCCCACAACAACGGTCCAATTGCCGAGACATATCGTTATGTGGTGATATCTCGGGAGTCAGCATATTGTGCGCATTTACCCCAACTCGAGTAACCCCAGAATCCGGATTGTTACTACTGTTCGCAGCCTTGTTGGTCCTGCCAATGGATCTCCGGTATGCATGAATTCAGCTCGACGCAGGCACTCCAGACACTTTGTCCGATGACCCTGTCTGCTGCAAGGCTTATCTCACCTTGCAGCCACAGAATTATGGCCAAGCAGAACAATCTTCAGTTTCCGGATATGGTAATGACAGAGTGAAAGATACGTAGCAATCTTGGAGTCTAGACTCTATCATGTGCTGGTGGCTCGTCTTCGTATACGCTGGGGACGCCAGGTATTCCCAATCCTCCTCCTCTCTACACACCTACTTGACTGGTGCTTCATCTAAGAAGAAGGTTTGTCAGATCTCAGTGTAGTTCCTGATTCTGGAATATGACAAGGCGTAATAGGATCCTGATATCTTTACTTAGCATCATCAAGATACGATGGCTTGCTTTAGTTAGAATCCCTTGGGCGTTGTGAGAACGAATAGGATGGGCGGGTTTCGTCGTTGCAATCAAGGCTCTAAAGCTCTAGATGAGAAAATGTGTCTAGTAGAGTGTAGTAGACGGAAGATAGTGTCAGATCTAGGAAACCTAACTAAGCATAGAGTATTAATATGGCATTATCTCTCTTGATCATTGGACTCTGAGGCAAGATATTCATCACAACGCTTTTACTCTTCGTCTTGTAAAGACACATCTTCAAATATCAAGCCTTGATCATCACCTGTCCACCATGTTTACTCTTGAACCCGCTCTAGATGCTCTTTCCGACTCGGACTCGGCGCTTCGTGGTGCAAAGGATGCCGTTGTCCTCACTGAGACGGCCTACCTGAGTGATGAGGCACAGGAGACCTCTGGACCTTCTAGTGATTTTGCCGTTGAAGACAATACAGTATGCATTGTTGGCATGGGTCAGTATTGTGCAGATCGTGTTTGGTCGCATCAGCTTTGCTGACATTACTTGCTCCTCTACAGCTTGCCATCTCCCTGGTGGAATCACCTCGCCATCAGGGCTTTGGGACTATGTCTACAATAAGAAGTCCGCTCAATGCACCGTACCGCTAGACCGGTACAACATTGAAGGTTTCTATCACAAGGACGGCAGCAGGGCTGGTGTGATGAACGTAGACGGCGGATACTTCATCCAAGAAGACGTCCGCAACTTTGATGCCTCGTTCTTTGGTATCAACAACCTCGAGGCTTCATACATGGATCCTCAACAGCGGAAGCTTCTTGAGGTTGTGTATGAGTGCTTTGAAAATGCTGGTCTGTCGATGGAAGACGTGTCCGGCTCAAACACCGCCGTGTTTGTGGGCAACTTTACGGTGGATTATTCGGTCATGCAATCTCGTGATACAGATTATGTGCACCGCTTAGCCGCTACGGGAGGCGGCACGTCAATCATGTCGAACCGCATCAGCCACGTCTTCAATCTCCATGGCCCGAGGTGAGACCCTGCTCTCTTACTCGCACATATCTCTCTCAAGGACCGCACTCAATCTAATTCTGCTAGTTTCACTCTGGATACTGCCTGCTCATCGACCATCTACGCTCTCCACCAGGCCATTAATGCTATTAAGAATAGAGACTGCGACTCTGCCGTTGTTGCGGGAGCTAATTTGATTACGTCTCCTGAACAGCACTTTGGAACAGCAAAAGGCGGCTTCCTTTCTCCCACTTCCACCTGTCACACGTTCGACATATCGGCAGATGGCTATGCTCGTGCAGAAGCTCTCAATGCAATTTACGTTACAAGGCTCTCATCTGCGATCAAGAGTGAACGCAAGATTCATGCCGTCATTCGTGGAACGGCCATCAATGCGTAAGCTCTCTTACTACTCCTTCTGAAGGTGGGAGGCCGGTACTGACATGGCGAAGCAACGGCAAGACTCCAGGAATTACTCTACCGGATGCCAAGATGCAGGCAGCGGTTATCAGGAAGGCCTACCAGAACGCAGGGCTTTCGTTTGCTGACACCGATTATGTTGAGTGTCACGGCACTGGGACTCCAGTTGGCGATCCAATCGAAGTGGATGGAATCGCGGCCTGTTTTGCAGGCCGCGAGGGCGAGCCTCTGAGAATCGGATCGGTGCGTCTGCGATTGTCTCCCCCTCCTCCTCGTTGCGTCTACTGACTGGCCAATCCTCAAGGTCAAAACGAACATGGGCCACAGTGAAGCAGCCAGCGGATTGACATCTATCATCAAAGTTGCTCTTGCTTTTGAGCACGGCGTGATTCCACCCACTTATGGTGTGAAGAATTTGAACCCCAAGTGTAAGCCACGCTTTGCCCCGATCACTCAATGAATCGTACTTGCTGACAATCTCAAGTGAGACTCAAAGAGCGCAACATGAAGGTGCTGACCGAGGTTGAGGCATGGCCCAGGGCACTTCGTCGGGCCGGCGTCAACTCCTTCGGCTATGGAGGTGCCAACGGCCACGTTATCCTTGAATCCATTGACAGCTACTTTGTCGGTTCACTGGTCTCGTCTCCTACCCTGAAGAGCCTGCCCCCTCCTCATGAATCAGACAAGGGCCAAGTATTTGTACTGCCCTTTTCCGCCTCATCAAGCAAGTCGCTGGAAGCTCGCCGCAGACAGGCCATCGAGATGTTGGAAAAGACCGAGGCCAACGGTTTGAAGCCACTTGCTATTGCAATGAGCAAACGGCAGACCAAGATGCGCTTGCGGGACTACATTCTTGCTTCCGCAAAGCCCGGCTCTCAACCGACCCCGTTAGAGATGGCTGACGTTGGCGACAAGGCCGGCTCCAGCGCACAGCCTCTCCTATTTGGCTTTGTCTTCACTGGTCAAGGCGCTCAATATGCCAACATGGCCAAGGAGCTCGTTGAGCACGACGCCGGGTTTTTGGCAAGCATTCGGGATCTCGACGAAGTCCTGCAGAGCCTGCCTGCGGAGTATAAGCCTTCCTGGACATTGGAGCAGACGATTCTTGATAAACCATCAGAGAGCAAGATCAACGACGTGACTCGCAGCCAGCCGATTTGCACCGCCGTCCAGATTGCTCTTGTCAATACGCTCCGCAGTTGGGGCGTCACTCCAACAAGCGTTATTGGACATTCCTCTGGCGAGATTGCTGCTGCGTACAGCGCCGGACATCTAACTGCGTCCGAGGCCATCCTGGCGGCGTATTTCCGAGGCTTTGCTGTTGGACAGCTGCAGTCTCGTGGTTGCATGATGGCCGCAGGAATCACACCAGAGAGCGCCAATGCATTGATTGAGAAGCTTGGCCTAAAGGAAGTACGAGTTGCTTGCGTGAATGCTCCGGAGAGCGTCACGCTCAGCGGTGCTGTTAAGGATGTCGATGCTCTTCAGTCAGAGCTTCAGACAGAGGGCAAGTTTGCTCGCAAGCTTGAGACTGGAGGCCGCGCTTATCACTCTCATATGATGGCTGAGATTGGCGACATGTATGAAGCGCTGGTCTCTCCCTATATGGCCACCAAGTCTGTTGCCGATTCAGATGCCACCATGTTTTCTACTGTTGGCCACTCATCTGACGGCTTGAAAGTTATTGAGCCAAGGACCAACATGGCATCGTATTTCCGAACAAACCTTGAGCAACCAGTACAGTTCAGCGCGGGATTGGCCACCATGATCACCGGTCAAAAGCATCACCTGATCGAGATTGGGCCTCACTCGGCTCTCAAGGGCCCTATCCAGCAGATTCGCAGCAGTGCCAAGCTGGACAAGGAAGCTGTTCCTTACTCTCCTACTCTGGTTAGAAAGGAAAATGCCTATCTGTGTCTCAAGAAGCTTGCGGGAACGCTCTACTCGTATGGCCACAACTTGGACTGGCACTCTGTAAATGGCATCTCGCGGTATCGCGCGCTCCCTACTCCGCCCCTGGCCTCTTATCCCTGGGACTACTCCAAGCCTTTGCCGTGGCACGAGCCCCGAGCCAGTGTTGAGCATCGTCTGCGAAAGCATATCCGCCATGAGCTTCTCGGGACGCGGGCGACGGCTGGCAATGGCATTGAATGGTGTTGGCGCAACATCCCCCGCATGTCGGAGATGTCGTGGTTGCGCGATCACAAGCTCGGCGAGACGCAGGTTGTTCTTCCAGGAGCAGCTTACATGGCAATGGCAATTGAAGCCCTCTCCCAGGTCCAGGACATCAAGGGCGCGCTGATTGCTGGAGAAGCTTTTTCTTTTGACTTTGAGAACGTCAATATCAGCGCAGCATTTGTTGTGCCTGATGAGAGCGACTCCACTGCTGATAGTACTGAGCTGCACACGGTCATGTCTCGACGCAAGATCTCTACCACAAACACTTCTGCTGACTGGCATGAGTTTTCGATATCTTCTTGGGTATCCGGCGTTGCAATGCTGCACTGCATGGGCAGCATTCGAGTTGTTAACTCAACACTCAAACCTGAAGACGGAGCTGTTTTGATTCAAGAAAACGGGCATGAGGTCTGGGGCATGAGTCGCTGGTATACGAAAGCAAAGGAAGAAGGCCTCAACTTTGGATCCTCGTTCCAGTCACTGACCAGCCTTCATACTGACGGTAACCGAGAATCAACGGATTCTATTGCCACGACGCTTCTTGACCCGCCGTCTGCAGCTACCGCTGGCATGTTTTACGCCATGCATCCCATTACAATTGACGCTTGTTTCCAGGCTGCCATCATGGGAGGTACCGCCGGGAACATCAACACTCTACGGGCCTACGTCCCTGTCTTCATCTCCAGCTGTTCGATCCAAATCCCCAAGGGCGGTTCTGCCAGCCTCGGCACTGAGGAGGTCAGAATCCACTCACGCATGGAAAAGACTGGGTTTTCTACTCGAGCAGTTGCTTTTACTCTTCGACTTCCAGATGGCACACCCGTCATTGATATGCCCCATCTGCGCATGAATGCATATACGGGCAAGGCTCCCGTTGAGCCTGAGGCGAGCATCTACCTCCAGCGTCAGCCCTGTCTTCGTGTCCAATGGAAGCCCGATGTGTTACGTCTTCAGCCAGGATCAGAAGACGCTATCCAAGCATACATCGCCTCTTTTGCAGCTGAGCAATCGGAGGATTTGAACGACAATGGCGCCCTTGTTGTCTTCGCTGCTTTGCTCGACCTCTACGGTCACAAGGTTCCTCGCATGAGCGTGCTGGAGCTGGGTCAAGAACGTCATTGGACTCCCAAGGATTGTCAGTCGATTCTGGGCAAAGATACTGCCTTCCCACGATTCCGACTGTGGAACGACGGAAAGTTTGGCAATGACGGCAGAATTACCGTCGAGGACACTAAATACCCTGGCCCTTACGATGTCGTTCTCATTCCTCATCTTTCAGTCTCCAGGACGCTCTGGGCCAGAGCGGCGGACAACATCTTGTCCTTGGTCTCTGACGATGGCATTATAATCACCCGCAAGACCAAAGACGCCGTTTTAGCATTGCAGGCTGAGGGCTTTGTTTCTGTGCAACTCTCCAACGAGACTCTCATTGCCGTGCGTGGCCCCAAGCAAACAGAGCAGCAAACCAAGGAGGTGGTCATTGTCAAGCCCAACCAATCTTCTTCATCAATAGATCTTCTGGCGACAGCCGTGGAGGCTCACCTGAGAGAAACAGGCGTTGTGAAACTGAGGACCAAAACCCTCGACAGCATTGACTCGGTCAACCTCAACGAGCACGTCGCCTGCTTGTCTTTTCTAGAGATGGAGCATGAATTCCTCGCCACAATGAGCAGCGAGGACATGGACCGCTTCCGCAAGATTACGGATAACGTTGGCTGTCTCTTGTGGCTGACGGGAGCCAATATGCTCTCTGATCCCAATCCGGACCTCACGTTGTCCAGTGGCCTCTCCCGCGCCCTGATGCTCGAACAGCCAGCGCTGCGATATACTATTCTGGATGTTGGTGCGGATTTGCCCAAGCTCAACTATAAAGAGTCCATCTGCAACAGCATGACAGCGGCTTTGACATGCCGGTATGATACGGACGACAAAGAATTCATCCAGAAAGAAGGAGTCCTCTACATCAGCCGCTTCGCCCCCGACGTCGAACTCAACGCTCTCTTCCGCCAGCGCATGAGTCCAGGCGCAATGAAGCTCGTCCCCCTTGGACAAGTTGGTCCGGCGAAGCTATCCATCGGCCAAGTTGGCATGACGGATACCATTCACTTCCAGCAAGTCTCTGAGCGGAAAACCACACCTCCGGCAGGGTTCGTTGACGTTGAGCTCCGTGCCGTGGGCCTCAATGCAAAGGACATATACGCCCTCAACGGCCGTGCGGAAACTCGCTCCGCCACGACGGCGCTCGACTTCGGAGGCGTCATCTCCGCAGTTGGCCCGGATGTCGAGCATCTCAAGGTGGGAGATAGAGTCGCGGGCTTTGTTCCCAATCACTTCGGCACGACGGAGCGCGTTCCTATGCAGGCTGTACACAAGATGCTACTGAAGGAGGAGTTTACCGTCTTGCCAACTCTCCTGACGGTGTACTGCACTGCTCTTGTTGCCCTCAAAGACCGAGCGCATCTTCGAGCTGGCGAATCCATCTTGATTCACTCTGGAGCCGGTGCCTTTGGTCTCGCCGCCATCACCATGGCCAAGCATATGGGTGCCACTGTCTTTGCAACAGTTGGCTCACGAGCAAAGCGCGACTATCTCATCAACGAGATGGGCGTGCCGCCTGAAAACATCTTTCACTCGCGCAACGCCTCTTTCATGGACGACATACTAGCTACCACCAGTGGTCGAGGCGTCAACGTCATTGTCAACTCCCTCGTCGGCGACCTCATGCACGCTTCTTGGTCTTGCATTGCGCCCTTTGGACGCTTTGTCGAGATTGGCAAACGAGAACTCATTGACGCAGGCAAGCTTGACATGCGTGTCTTTTTGAAGAATGCGACATTCACGGCTTTTGACTTGTCCGAGTTCTTCTACGCAGAAGAGAGCTATTACCAGGACGTGGTGTACGGCTACACTGCCCAAGTAATCGACATGTATCGCGCCGGCATCATCAAGCCTTCGCCTATTGCAACCTTTGACGTTGCCGATATTGGCCAAGCCTACAGATACTTTGGCAACAAGGACCGTGTGGGCAAAGTCGTCATTTCGCTGGAGAATCCCAACAGCCTGGTCCAAGTCGTTCCCTTATCATATCAGTCCGTCTTCGATCCTGATAAGACGTATCTACTCGTGGGCTGCCTTGGTGGCCTCGGCCGCAGCCTCAGTCGATGGATGATGTCTCGCGGCGCACGCAAGTTCTGCTTCCTCGGACGTTCGGGATGCGATAAGTCCAGTGCCGCTGAGTTGGTGAAGCGTCTCCGTGATGCTGGCGCCAACGTGACTGTGGTCCGTGGCGATGTCTCCAACGAGGATCATGTTCGCGAGGCTGTTGCGACTTGTGCTAAGGATGGTCCCCTTGGCGGCGTTGTTCAAGCCGCCATGGGTCTCAGCGAAGCGCTCTTCTCTGTCATGACGAACAAGGCATGGCATACTGGTATCCAGCCCAAGTGGAAGGGCTCTTGGAATCTGCACAACGCTCTAGAGGGCCATGATTCGCAGCTTGACTTCTTCCTCTTGACGTCGTCCGTCTCCGGCAGTTGCGGCACGGCAACGGAGAGCAATTACTGCTCGGCCAACGGCTTCCTCGACTCCTTTGCCAGGTGGCGTCGCTCTCAAGGAAAGCCTGCTGTCTCTGTTGGCCTCGGTATGATATCAGAGGTTGGCTATCTCCACGAGAATCCGGACATTGAGGCCATGCTGCTTCGAAAGGGAATCCAGCCGCTCAACGAGGACGAGTTCCTGCAAGTGCTTGACTATGGCATCTCCGGCCCCGGTAGTGACGGCGAGTTTATCCGCGGCGCCCCAATGTCGAGCGAGTCTGCTCACATTTTGACTGGTCTGGAGTCGTATGGCGTCCGCAAGCTCATGGCCCAGGGCTTCGAAGTCAACAACGGCGTCATGGATGAGTCTCGCACATCCATCCTGGCTGCCTCTCTGCTCTCAGAGAAGGATGCGAAAGAGGACGAGAAGGGCGCTGATGCCGGCCAGCTCCTCGCTGCCTCCGAATGGGTCAAAGATGTGCCTAAAAGCGCGCTGTCTATCCTCATGCCCGAGGCCAGTGCACCCACTATGCTGGAGGCTATCCTGCGCCTGACCAAGAAGCGCTTCAGCAACTTGATCTTGATGCAGCTAGATGCGGTCGACGATAGTGCCCCTTTGCCTTCGTTTGGTGTTGACAGTATGCTTGCCGCAGAGTTCAGGACCTGGTTCTTCAATACGTTCAAGGTTGATGTACCGTTTCTTGACATTGTCAGTCCGCAAAAGTCTTTGCGTACGCTGGCGGAGTTTGTGGAGGAGAAGCTTATTGCCAGCTGGTCTGGTTGAAGTTCGTTTTCCCACGCATGAATGTTTGCATCGGGTGAATTACACAGTTGGAGATGGGAACGGGGATAGGACATAATGACTTTGGTGATGTTGGACTTGAGAGGTGGGTTCAACTCATCTCAGCCTTGGTGACGCTTTCTGAATGATTTGTTCGGGATCGATCCTTTTAGTGCAGAGTATACGTATAGAATTGTAAACATGTTAAACATCATTTATCTAAACTCTCGTCTCAGTGGCTTGCTCCGTCAGCTATCTCAAGAGCCTTAATCTCAAGGACCCAGGATACAGGTTGATGAAGCCCGGCAAAGATGCAAACAGCAAGTAATCGTGAGTCCTATCCACATGCTCTTACAGCACAGCGCAGTATATCTGATGCTGCCCTTACCGTGCCTAGCTACACAGATCAGTGTTCAGGATATAGTCGAAGGCCAGCACTCGGACAATGAAGAGCAAATCCTTCCAAGTAGGTTACTCTTCTCCGACGATGAGCCCATTGGGGCGAGCATCTCCAAGAGGCAGCATAAATGTCATTCTCAGCTCTTATTGTAGATAGAGCAACCCAGATGACTTTGCATGCATCAACCCCAAGAACTATTACCCAGCGCATCATCGTCGAAAAGACCTTGCGCGTCTCAACTTCGCCCGCCTTATCATCTCGTTAGGCGCAACTGCGGCCCGTTCATCATCATTGGCGGCCAACATATGGTGACATGGTGACATTCTTCCCCATTTCTTCATCCCAAGGGCATTCAGTCTATCATATTACAGCTCAGTAGGCTAACTCCTCCTCGATGCGAGGGTGACTCAACACCTTCACCCCATGACCTGCTCGCGTCGCGAGAAATCGCGATGGCCCAGCCAGGGGTTCCAGGGACTTGTCTAGAGCCGCCCCACGAATTTCGGCGCATGCGAGGGCTCAACTGCTTTTCACTCTGCTGCAGTACACAATACTAGCTACTTTACCTACCTACGCTAACACTGCACCATATGAAGCACCCCTAGCCAAGCCTCGCACATGGGCCGCGTGTTAGAAGGAAGTTGGCGCGATGAACGGCAAAAAGGCGCGCGCTGACAGGCTGTTTGAAGACGGAGACAGCTCCGACAAGCCAGGAAGAATGCAAGAGGCTGTTTGAACACGGAGACAGCTCCGATGAGATAGGGCAGAATGCAGAGGGGGGCCTGTAGGGCTGCGATGCAGTCAGCTCGAAATCTACGGGCCGGAAAATGAGCAATCTGAGCGAGAGATTGTGTTTGTCAGATTCGTGGAGATTTGAGGCTCTTCGTTTATCGCAGGGTGATTGTAAATCTCTGCTGCATGATCACGATACGGGCAATGGCCCTGCTCACAACATGTCGATGGACAGCGGGAGCGGTGTACCAAAGAAATGGCGTGGACCCGGTGAAAGCTGACAGTATATCTCGACAGAGCTATTGTCTGCAAGCTTTCTGTTCTGCTCATTTCGCTCATCGTACACTCGGCGCACAAAGTCCACACTCGCCAGGCATCTGGTCCATCAGAGTCGGCCAAGCCCGTTAACCTTGATGCCTGTCGTGAAGCTCATAACGATCCATAAGCTTCTGACGACCTAATGATGAGTACCCTCGTAGCTGGCAGCATTGACGACCGTTTGCCAATATTCGCGTCTTCCGCCCCTAGCGAGTCATACCTGTGTTTCCACGCCGTCCACTAACACCTGTCATATCTGGCTGCTGACGATTTGCTGGTGTTTTCTGTTAATGAAGGGACCTTGTCGGAGGCTGTCTGTTTGAATAGTGGCGTGCAGCAGCCCCATCGTGTCTTGTTCATGCCTGGAAGCTAAGTCGTCATGATAATGCGGACTGTCCCATGTTCAAGACCGTGCGTCGTATCTCATCCCTTAATAGGGCCATCGGACCGCGCCCGAGCAACACAAGCGGAAACGGCGTCTAATATCCTGTTACGGGCCGGCCGGGTCCGCCACGTACCGGATAACGTATCATTGACGGAAAGATGGAGAATAACTCGGTCCGTGTACCAAGCATCTTCCATGAGAAAGTCAGTGTTAGGACATTGTGGATTTGGTAGCATTCTGTGTATGAGTTTGGGGTTGAGCTGAACGTACCGCCATTGGCTTCATCGTTTTCTACGCTCTTCGGCTACGATCCAGCGCCCGCAGAGCAAATACTAGCCCCTGCTAAACCCATGGTCATGAATATGCGAGTAGACACACACCGGCGTCACCCTAATGCGTCTATGTACATACATACTCGTCCAGCTGTAGCAGATGCTACCTCCAGCTCGCTCGCTTGGCTTGTCAGCAAATCTCAAAACACCAAAAGCCACTTACTACGACGCAGCAGTGACATGTCTTTGCCGTAGAGACTCAACGCAGGCAGCGTGCGTGTCCCTGCTTGAGAAACAAAGCGACACTCGCTTCAACCCGTCTGCCTATCTGTAGAGCTTCCAACCTTGTTAGCAGTAATAACGTAGTAGGACTTCCACCAGTACTAGCACCTTCACAAGACACGAGCGCTGCACCCTTGATGATGCCTTTTCCTCTTCTTCACAAGCGTGACAGGGAAAGACGCACCTTTCTGCCAAGCGCTCCATGTCCTACTCAAAAAATCACCTGATTTTCGAGGATGCTAATCATCGGCCGGGATCCGTTCGTGCATCAGATCTGCCAAATTCTCGGGCCCAGCGTCGGCTTTAGAGCAAGATGCTGGCGATTGCCCGACTGAACAGGATGCTGGCGCTCTCGCTGTACTGTAAGTCTGCTTGGGATATCTCTCACCACTTCGTATTGGTTATAACCATACCCAATAGCCTTCATGGTACTAACAAGGTCATATCCCATCGCCCATATCCGTGCACTTACTCGCCCTGTCCCCGTCCTGCCGCTATAGGTCCATATCACGGCTATGCGAATATTGCGGACATTAAGCCGCAGCTCTTCTGGCCCCCCTGCTTCTGCGTGTATTAGTGCATATCGAAGGCCTGCTTTGCACCTGTTTTTAGCCCGTTGGTTCCTCTTCTTGCGAAACTTGCTGCCTGTCCCGCTTGCAGGGTCGTCATGGCTGTTTCAACCGATCGGGTTCAGTCATCAAGTCTGCCGATGGCTCTCCCTCATGAATCGTCATTGTGAGTTGTGACTGAGATGGCGCAGACGCTCATCGAAACAGGAGGGACCCACGAGTGCATTCACATTGTCTGAGTGGATGATGATAGGGCATCATGCTCCCCATCTGTATACCTACTCCTGCATGCAGAGCCAACCCCAATACAAAGCATACCGGCATAGACAACGGAAAGCATGAGTGCCGTCTGACTGCCATTCATGTCTCGACAATATGTACACATACCAATTGTAGGCCCGTGGCTTGATTGATACGCGCCTACAATATCGACACTGGAGCAGTCATTGGAGTTGGCCGATCATAGAGCAGATTAGCTGCATCACCGTTTCGATTTCGACCCCTGGAATTGTGGATACATGCAAATGCATGTTGATGACACAGATTGACAGAGTACTACTACGATGTCTGCGCTCCGGCCTCCGTTCTTTCTAGCACAACCAAGCATCGTACCTGAAGCAGGCAGTGCTGGATCGAGATGCTACCCAGACAGCAGAGGTAACGTAAACGGTGATTGCCAAAGGCCAGGGCCCCATATAATATGTGCCAATCAAGCCATTACAACAGCACGTATCATTGAGGAATGCCTGTCCTCCATTCCCATTGGCAGAAAAGCCAAGTTATGCTTGATTACACTGGCGGAGCACCGTATGGAGTAGCATCGAGCATGCGTGGAGCGCTCATACTGCAATTGCCGGGCCGGCTCACGGATAATACGGTCCAGAAAGTGGAACAAGAAACGGAGCCTACAACACGTTACTCCCGGTAAGGCAAATCAGGGGCAGAAGAGTGGACGACAGGAAACGCAAAAGCAGGTTTCGAGGTGGATGTGTGCGTATGTAAGGTGAGTCGACCGGATTGAGCCTTGGCCGGATGGGCACACGGTGAGCCAGGGGTCCTCGCAGCGACCTGCATGAGCGTCTGCTCACGGGATTCCAAGGGTGGTACCGGTGAGAAGGGCTGCTTTTGTCTCGAGAAAAGCAGAACGGCGCGTCTCTTACCTATTGTATGTGATTCCAATGCCGTCCGCGTAAAGTCATCCTCGCTTCCGCCATCCTTCGAGTCTGGATAGCGCAAGCGGCCTACTGTTCCGGACGATGAAGCCGTTGAGCTAGCAAGACGGCCCTTCACAGCTACCTTTGAGGCGCCAAAGCGGCTCTAAGACTCGGTGCCAGGTCCCTGAGTCTCGAAAAGTAACGAAAAGGAAGCACTGCCGTTTTACACTCGCAAGCTCACCAATCGGAATGTCTTGCAAGGGGGAGTGAAGGACAAAGCGGACGAAAGGCGGAGAGGCGGTCGGCTGTGGAGATGGATGTAACCCTTTTCCTCTTATTGCCCTTTTCGGCTTCTCCTCGAGCTGGGGTTCAAACGTCGAGACTCTTCTGCCCAGAATAGTGACGAGTCAGATTTACAAAATGAGCGGCAAACGGCTTTGTGGCGCCATCTTTAATGTTAGCGTACCGTCAAGCCCGCGTCAAGCCCGCGTCAAGCCCGTCAAGTGGCAGCAGCACCTCTCGATGTTAGTGCCCTTGGTGCCTTCATGAACAAGCCCTCAGGAGTCCTGGTTGGAGCATGAGGGTAAAGGCTGATCGATCGGCACGTCTGGAGACTGTTATATCGGTAGGATTTGCATCGCCGTCGCCACCTCAGGAACGCTTCACACCTCGGTCACATGCTTGCAGCAGTATGCGGGTGAGCGGAGCCCATGGCATCAGGCGAGATTGCAGTCTGTCAGATTCGATGGGAAGAGGCACTGAGGGTGAAGGGCCGTGTGCCGAATAAAAAAGCAGGCCTGGTCGATGAGGTAGCTGTACATGAGGGCATGAGTACGAAGTACATACTCGGTAGATGGCCGACAGAGGACGGTGTTTTTGCCTCAAAGAACCGAAGTGCTTTGCTCGGGAGTTGGCCGTGCGTGTTGTCACAGAGTCTAGACGGCTGTTGGATGCAGGCGATACAAGGATGATGTGCAGGTGCAGGTGCAGTCTCGTACAGTGCTACTACTCGCAGCATCGGGGCCAACGTAAAGATCCAATCAGGGCAGACGGCGGAGATACACACACCTGACACATGCAAGCTTGTAAGGCCAGACGGCGGCCCTGGCGGCAACGGATATACAGGTCAATCGTGCGGGTGGTAGAGTAGCAGCAGCAGGAGTATTGCAACGGTGTGTAGCTTATGAAGCCATCGTGGCTCGCATCACGACGGAAAGTTGCGGCCTCACCTCTACCGCCGTGAATGGGGAGACCTCCCCTTGCTCGTCTGAAGCCTAGCAATAGCACAGTGATGAGTGCTTAATCAAGATTCAAGAAGCATCCCCACATCCGATAGGGCTGGAATTCTGTCGTGTTTGTGAAGTCGAATGGATGTTGCCGTCTGCGATGTGCAAGACTACGATCATAGTCGCTGCTTCAAACAACATACTACAGCTTAAAAGCAGGATGCGAGGTATGTTGTTCAGCGACGCATCTACGCGTCATTTGTCATTTTCTTGGATCGAATTAGGAGTCGAATTTCCGGGTTCCCGGTACCCAATCGCCGAGTTGCGCGTCGAAAGTGAGACGGAGCGAAGCTATAGGTCCTTTCAACCAACGGCACCAAGAGAATAAATGTGGCATTAATTCGCAGCAAGCGTTCCGAAAACAATTTGGAAAGTGAGTCTTTCCAAATTGGCTGTGCACTGCTTTGTTGCTACGTTGGACGTTGTATGTTGTATGTGTTTACCTTACCATTGGATTACCTTTTTGTTCACCGGGACAGGGGCCTGATATTACACCTGCAGCTTACGCGGACGCAGAGGTACGGACAAATGGGTGCTTTGTCTTTTATCCGTCGGGATTTCGATGATCTGGGCGTTATATCGAGGATACTCACTTACAAAAGGACATTTGAATGTCACACTCTATGAGGAACAAATTTTGACAAAAGACGTTGCTTCAGGGTAAGAGAAGACGAGGATCGTGTCGCTGCGTAGACCTGAGTCTAGTTTTTCAGCAGAGCGTTGAAGTTGAAAATCCAAGGGTTCAATGCCAACGCAGCCGAAAGCCGAACAATGCCTGGAATCTGAATACTCGTCAATGGCATGTGTGGTGAGGGAGGGTCCATACTCATTTCGCATAACCAGTGAGGAGTCTGATCTGCCACTTTTTGAGATCGGATGCACGTCCTGTTTGAAGGAGCTATTACTAGTCCAATGAACTTCGAACAAGATATCTCGATGCAATTCTGAGGCGTTTTGTGAAATTTTAGGGTAGATATCGACGCATATATGCCGACGATCCGGAGGGCACAAGACTAGACCAAAGTGTTGTTGCGCTGTTTGGCGTAAACTTCGGTATACACGAGGTAATCATGTGTGTATCCCTAATACCATTTGTTTCTCCGTAGGAGTACTATTACGAGTGTACTACTTCGTGCTGGGAGCGGCACCCAAGCAAGTCTGAGCTGAGATGCTTCCCCTGGTATTGCGGTGAAGATGCATGCCGTGCGTTGGCCAAGTGGCACCCCGGCCCCTAGACAGACGAGGGCGTCATCAAATATGCATAAGTACTACCTTTGGCGTTAGTAGCTGGCTACCTTATCGAATAGCGGCCAGGCGGACTTGGCTCCGTTACTCTGAACGAGTATTGTAAGGTCTGAGAAACCAATCACCGCAATTTCTCAGCAAGGTGAGGATACAAGACAAGTACGAGCATTTCGCGATGCGATCATCTTTCCGAGTTTCCATCTCCCCGGAAAATCACTTTCCCAGAGCTGATACTCGCAAACAACTGCTCACATGCACCTCCAACTGCAAGAATCGAGCAAGCGGACACTTATGCGGCCGCTGGAGGAGTCTTGATGCATGCTGGCGGCAACCGTTAGTAGTTCTCATGCTAGGCGCAGAAGAGCTAGCATGCCGTCTCTTGCTCTCCCTCTTTGTTCCCGTCGCGTTTCCAACCTCGCCAAGCTGCAAGGAGCTTTACCCCCAACTCGGCCGACACAGTTCAAAGGCCGGGGCGTAGCTTTGTCTGTTCCAAGTCAAGCGCGTCTCTGCTCTCGATCATTAGCCGCACGGCACAAGGGGGGCAAGCAGTTGATGCGATCAGCTTGTCATTCTTGATGACGAGAGAGCTGTTCCTGTTAATCTTATTGAGCTGCTATACTAGCGGCTTGGGCATATACTGCGATAGACCCATGTTCGGCGTGACGATTGTCCGCTTCTTTGTGGCTGTTGAAGATTGGATGTGGTGGTAGTATCATGCGCTTCGCTCATAATGCAGGGAGAGGAGAGAAGGGAAGCTTTGGAATCACCAGTTGCCATCACACGGCCGCCACTTGCACCAACGAAGCTGCGCCTCATGCCCACGAGGTTTCACACATTGCGGCGATAAATCGGCGGCATGGATATCAGAGGCTTGCACGAAGCGGCTTCGCAGTACTCTGGATTTCCGTGTCCTTGTGGCTCTGCCTCTTTCTCCCCCCCGCCTCTCTCCGCAATTGTTCCGGCATGTGAGCCGCTGGTGTAACTTCGGGAAGAAGTGAAAATGCGTAGAAGAAGGCAAGATGATGATTATCGGCAATGCAAATCGAGGTGCGCTGATTGGGCGGCATACGCTGGCTGAAAATGAGGGGGGCGTGTGCCACTGCATGAGTACAGTAACATGAGGGGGGGAAGGGAAATCCCCAAAGGAGCGTAGGTATATACTTGAAGCGCGGAGAAGAGACGAGCAAACGAGCGAGATATAATGACAGGTCAAATTCTGGGCGAGCATGGTTGTACACACATTTGGGATGG
>LFMI01000831.1:34962-50207 GCA_001050175.1 Trichoderma parareesei | reverse complement strand
TCCGCCATGGCATGGGGGGGGGGTGAGAGAAGCTCCAGTCCTTGCCTTGCCATTGTCCCGTCGATACGCGCGACTTGTTCCTAGCTCGTCTGGGTTTTCCTGCTCCTCATTGACGTGTCCGTGGTTATGCTCGATGGGGATAGACGTTATGTCGACGCTGCATAAAATAGTGTACGTGTAGCCTCAATGCTCGCCTCCGCAATGCTCCGGGCACGTGTGGCTCTGTCCTGACCTGTCCAGCCGACAGCGGCCTTGTCGACAACCATGTCCGAACATGCAGGAATCACCTGTTGGGCTAGATGGAGGTGAGGGAGTTGAGAGTGAGTCCTGGGATATAGTATCTATATAGTCTAGGAGAAACACGAAACCAGCAACCGGGAAATAAATTGCGCTGACCACATGGCAACCCTCTTTTGAAGCAAACAAAAGCCCGGCCTTTTTGCTCAGGCCAATTACCGACCAAGCCACAGACAGAAAAGTCGCTCTTACATATTCTCCCTCGCAGTCCGGGAACTGCCTATTACGGCTTACAAACGGCTCCTCCGAAAGCCGGTGCCGACGCCTTATCGCAGATTCGTCGTAATATTATCTATTTGATAATGCTTCGGCGATATGATTCAGTCTGACGGGTTGGAAGTCGAAAAAGCTCAAATCACTTGCGACAACATAGATTATCTATTTGACGAGATTAAAGCGTAGAGAGATGAACATCTTTGTCGAAAGAATCATGGCTTCAACCCCTTTTCGCTCGATTCTGCGGCGACAGCTCCAGCTACTGCATCGCCCGCAATCTCAGTTTCGCTCCCAGTCATCGTCACCACCATCTTCACAAAGGTCATCGCAAAGTGCAGTCAAAACATCGACAGAAACACCGACAAACAGTCCCCCCTCTGTCGTCTCAGCACCAGGCCAAAACGCAGTCGCGCCGCCGCTCCCGTTATGGCAGCGTCTAGGCCCCGTCACCCGCCTGGCTCAAGCATACGGAAACTCCCAGAAGAAGAGGCCGTATGTGACGCAGACCATCAGCTCCATCTTCATCTTCTTCAGCGCCGACCTCTTGGCCCAGAGCATGAGTGACGACGACTACGACCCTGTGAGGACGGCGCGGAATGTCTTTATCGGGGCGGGCACTGCCATTCCGGCATATCAATGGTGAGAAGACGCTCCCTGCGTATTCGCAACCTCTATCCACGGTTCCTTATTTAACGGCCCCTATAGGTTCAAGTTCCTTGCTATCCGCTTCAACTACAAATCTCGTGTGCTGTCGCTGGGCGTCAAAATCGTTCTAAACCAGCTCCTCTTCGCAACCTACATGAACGTCTACTTCTTCAGCATGCAGGCCCTGCTCTCCGGCGACGGCATTAGCGGCGCTGTTCAGCGAGTGAGAGACACTCTGCTCACCAGCTGGATCAATTCCTGCAAGATCTGGCCCATCGTCATGGCTTTCAATCTCTCCTATGTGCCACTGGAGTACCGAGCGCTTTTTGCCGGCGTCATCAATCTTGGATGGCAGGCTTATCTGAGTCTCCTGAATAGGTGGGCTGAGGTTCGCGAGGCTGAAGCCGCCGAGACGGCAGCTGAAGCTGTGGCGCTGGCTTAGACTGCGCGAGGGGATGCCGATCTGGTATTGTCTTGATTGTGAACTTGGATAGACGGCGGCTGTGGCTGAAATGGGTATATAAGTCTTGGAGCTCAACGCCAACGCATTGCTTTTTGGATTAGATATACTAGTTAGATTTTTTTTTTCTGGATTAGAATCATTGGCAGTATCGCAATGGAAAACACTGTCAAATTTATATGTACGCAAGCCATTTACATCTACCAGCCTTGTGCCTTGTGAAAATGTACTCAAGGCCTTGTGAATATGTACACACAGAAACAGACAAACGAATACAATCCACCAAACACGCCCCCCCCCCCCTCTTATGCCTTTTCAAGCTTAACATAGCAATCTTCCGGCAGATTTACCAACATCTCAATGAGTTCCGGCGTGTTCAGCTCCTCGTGCAGCGGCTGGAACTCAAAGTTCCACATTAACAAGGTCATCACCGTCCGTAGCTTCATATACGCCAGCCTCTTCCCGAAGCATTGTCTGGGTCCAGCTGAGAAAGCCAGAGTAGGCCCGGCATACGGGTCAAAGACTTCTTCATATCCACCCTCTGCGTTCTTGACCTGCTTGAGCCATCGCTCCGGCTCAAACTCAGACACATCGTCTCCCCAATAGGGAACCTGGTCTTTGCACTCTTGCGACTCCGGCGAACGATCCGACTCGCGGACAGGCAGGGCCGGCTCGGTCACGGACGGACCGGCGAGCGCCAGCAGGACATCTGTGCCCTTTGGGATGTGGTATCCCAGGATCTGGGTGTCGCATGTGCTTGTTCGGACGATGAGAGCTGCCACGGCGGCGCAACGAAGCGTCTCTTCCATGACGGCGTCCAAGTAAGGGACCGGCGAGTCGCAAATCTCTTTCATTGTCGGGAGCCGAGAGTCTCGGTAGGCTTCGAAATGAGCCTGTCGCAGAGCATCTCGGAGTCGAGCTTGAACGGGCTGATGGGCTGCCATGTACTTTACCCACCATGATAGGGTGGCGGCTGAGGTATCGTGGCCGGCAACAAGATATCCGAGGATCTGATCAGCCCTGAATTAGCATCCGTTCTCTCTCTCTCTTCAAGAAGACTGATATGTTGGCAACCTACTTCATCTCGAATGGCAGGGGAGTAGTAGTCCGGCAGTCGGTCGGCTTTCTTAGCAGCATTCATCTCTTGCAGCAACAGTTGATCAAGCGCACTTTCGCATCCGTCGGAGCCAGATTGTAAAAGTCTCTGCAGACTCTTGTCTATCTGGCCCATGATCAACGTCTTCCTGTTCCAATGAGCTCGTGCGTGTTCGGGAGTGAGCAGGGCGAGGAACTGCGAAATGCCGGGAAACGGGCTGCTCTGGGCTATCGACACCATTTTCGGACCGTCAAAGAGGGAATCCAGCTCAGGGATAGTCGGAGGAATCGGGAAATCTGCTGGGGCTTCTTCGTGTTCAGGAATGGTTGGGTTGGTGGACTGCACATGAGAGATGGCCTGCTGAAGGGCGGACTTTGCATTCTCCATGCCAAAGGCGGCGACGCATATCATGTCGAGAGTTGCCGAGTAGATATCCTCGGTAGCGAGGAATGGCCTTCCGTGGGCTTTTGATGACTTCAACTTCCATAGAGTAACAAGTGCAAGAGCCTTGTCGTATATACGAGGCGCTGATACCTGGCATGCCTGTTAGTCCACATTCTACACCCGAGCTCTGAATGCAACGAGACAAACATTGTTGAGAAACTTTGGTGTCATGAGGTCGCGAATCAGCTTCTTGTTGGACTTGAACCGCGGATCCGAAGTTTCCATCGTAAAGTGAAAGGCCGGAGCCACGAAGCCGATGCATTCCTTGGTCCTGGTCCCTCTGTCAAACTCCCTGGCTCGACGGGCGAGAATGTCGACGACTTCGCGATAATCGGAAACCACGACGGTTGGAGTGCGGAAAGGAAAGATGAAGATTTGAGATAACGGGGCTCCATGCTCCCGAGGCTGAGCCCATGCCCACCTTCGACGGTATCGCGCCTCTGCCAACAAGGGTATATCTCCCCATATCGATTTTGCTGACTGTTTGTTGTATGGGATTCCGGGTATGGGCTTGGGAAGAGCGGCCAGGTAGAGGCTGTAGGTGATGTATAGTACAATCCCAAGCCCCAGCCCGAGAGCAAGGAGAGGGCTGATTTCGAAGTCGAGCCCGGGCAACTTCATCGTGAAGTCCGTAACCAATGATTTTTGGATAGTTTTAACAACGGGAACGACGAAACACAACGGCCGAATATGAGCAATCGTTACTTAGAATCAGCCATAAGATCTGCAATGGCCTCGATCCATCACAGAGTTGTCCGGAACCGTGCAGGTCAAAACAACAGGCAGCAAGACGACGCATGTGCAGCTAGTAGTTTATTTATAAATCTTCACAGACCATTTAAACAATACATACATGAGCCGTCGAGCGCCTCTTCACCCCCTCCTATTGTCTTTCATGTTGTTGGTCGACGTGAGCGTTGGTCAAGCCCATAAGGTAGCCTCGACACAGCTCCGGCGCCTCCTCCGGTCCACATCGATTAGCACCAGACGGCTCTTTAGCCTCATTCAGAGATGGGAAGCCACACTTTGACGAGCTGAATCCTGGTCGAACATACAATCATATCTATGTTTGTACCTTGGGTATGTGACATTCACACCTGGGGCTTCTTTCTGTTCAACCTTGATCACCGGTTGTCTGCTGCATTGGGCCCCGAGGCGAAGGAGTTGTCACAGTGAACATGAGAACATTGGAAGGGCTCGGAGCAAGAAGGCACATGCCCTCAATCAGAGCGCGTACGAACAGCTTAAGGGGTGCAAGTCGCCAAGTTGGTAGTCTGAAATAACCTCACATGGGGGTTCTAACAAACTGTATCACTTGCATCCGTCATACTGGATGCCTGCCGACAAACGACATGGCCCTTGCACGACGAGCGAAGCAGCGAATCAGTGTTGAGGATAAACGTAGTTGGAGGTTGACGACAAGGTCAGGGAGTCACAGCACTTACTGGTGATATTGAAGGCACTAGGTAGTATCATATACCGCGGATACCACCCCAGGGCTCATGCACACATCCTGCATGCAAGTGCTCCGGCTGTGAGTTCGGGTGCTACTCTGTGTTGGTTGTCTCTTGCCCACGGGTAGAAGCTCATATCGTCTGCCGCCGCAGCTCCGACCAATACGGCGACCCCTGAGGTCTACTACCAATGTTTTGCCGTTTAAAAGACGGAGCAACGGGGGCTCGGCTTGCTCCGATTCGTTCGGGGCGTGAGAATCCGTGTATGCATCACTCATAGGCGCCGTGAAGTCTTTTGCTCTTGTTGCGTTGATGCTGCATCCCGCGGCTTCGGCAATTCTACATCTATTAAATGAAGGGGAGTGGAGTAGTTGGTTTTCTGCAAGCATCTCTTCATGTTGGCTGTGAGTCCTTCTTTGAGCATCAAGGCCCTCATTAGTCAGTACACGTCTGATTGTATATGGCCTTGATGGTTTACAGACAACGGTGTTGGTGATATCGGATGCGCAAGTATTGACATTTAATACCTAATCTACATCCATGTGGCATTCTTGAAGCGATTGATGAGAGGAATGGGCTACCTTATGATGAGAGGGTAGCGGAAGAAGGGAAAAAGATGTCACTTCCCATCATCTGACGGGATATGGCCACATTAGCATGTAGGTGACGCTCTGGTGCTCGCGTTCCTCTTTGGTCACATATCTGCGGAGGAAATGCAGCGGCCTCAAGATTGATGCTACCCAACATGCATGAGTTGAAGTCGCCCATCTCCACTGTCCTGCGGCCGATGACTATCGCCGACAGATCTCGGCCAGAGCAGCTTGATATGGCGAAGTTGTGCCATAATCAGCTGTCACGCGTCCCAGAGTAGCAATGATTACGACTGGATGGAGACTGTGAATTATCCTCAAGCTTGTGATGGCATGTTGATGGTGATGGAGTGCTTGCTTGGCGCAACTGGTGGTGAGCTGCTAGAACCACAGTAGATACGCAGGCATCATCTACGAGAGAGGACATCACGATCTAAAGGTCGTCGACTGATGCCCACAATTCTGTGGCCAAAACTATCGATTCTCCCGAGACTGATTCAGTATCGTATCTTTCATTATGAGCTTAATCTTGTGAACAATAGCTAGCTAGTATGGAGTCGTCTCGCCCACATCTCGTTGCAGGTCTTGAAGAAGATCAAAGCGTGAGCACAGATACGTCTGGCAAAGCTTCAAATTGCTCGGCAGACACTTTCACGGCCTGAGCTCTGCTTAAAGATCTTTTAATTGTCATTTTGATATACAAAGAGTGATGATCATTGGTAGTAAGATGCATGTGCTATTCCAGCATATGCGTAAGCTGAGCAAATGTCATTGAAGTATGATTCAACTAGGTAGTGCTGCACCTGTAAATGTCTCCTCAAGCTTTCTGGAGGCATTGATGTTATCGTTTCTGAAAGCAAAGTCTGTGGGCAGCTGCTAAACATGTCATCCCATGGACGGTATTATGAATAGCCCGCAAGTTATTTCATCACCTACGGCATCTGCTGTATCACTCATGACGCCTTGCAGCTGGTCTCACCCTAGGTAGGGTGACGCCTTAATGAAGTTACTGCGCTTTATTAGTTGTGCGCCTACCAGAAGCTCGGTGCGGTTAAAATAAGGAATTATTTTGGCACCTAGATCAGGAATGCGTCTGAATACCTGATGCGTCCCGCTGACTCTTCGCCTAATCTTCGAGATGTTATAAGCATGGTACAAAGATGGAATGCATCAATTGCAGTTGAGGGCAACGTTTCGTGGCATCTACCTGTAGCGATCTGCTGCAGCGCCGCATGCCGGCTGCATGTGGTGCTGTAAAACGCCCCGATGTCGCTACACCAGAGCCCTATCAGCAGCGCTCAGCGCCTAAAAGCGGCCGAGATTCAGCATGGACACATCAGCGATAAGATACCTACTCAGCACTCACACAGGGCAGGCAAGGGATCAACAAGACCCGACGTCATCAGACTCCCTCGAGCTGACAAACATCTGAGCGAGCTTCAACCTCGACTTGTTCCTTTGAACGCACACAGCTTCTTCGCAGCTTGGCGATCTGGAATCCTCAAAGGCTTCTTTCTGCCACACACTCAAGAGCGACTCTCGCAACAGAAAGCCGGACAACCCAAATGAGCTTGTCTCGCCCTCGCCCGGCATGCTCTCCAAGCTCTTCTCGACAGCGGTCAAGCTCGCCCTGCCGGCATCGCAGCCGTCAGCTTCCGCCTCGTCCTATCCCTACCGGCCCTTGAGCCAGGATGACGACGACGAGGTTCCCAACGATGGCGAGAGGTCAGACGAGCCCTCTCATGTATCTGATGCGCACCCCAAGGTCCATCGAGATGCCGCGGCCATGATGCTCATCAAGCTCGGCCGCTCGCCAGACGAAGTCATCACCGTGTCTCCCGCCGACGACGCCCGTATCCTCCGCCGCATCGACCTCGCCCTGCTGCCGCTCATGCTTTCCGTATACTTTCTGCAGGCTCTCGACAAAGCTACGCTGTCGTATGCCTCCATCTTTGGCCTCATCGACGACACGGATCTGGTGGGCGACGAGTTCTCGTGGCTGGGGAGCATTGTTTACCTCGCCCAGCTCCTCATGCAGCTGCCCTTGGCGTGGGCTTTGGTCAAGCTGCCAATTGGTAAATTCACAAGTGCCATGGTCTTTGCTTGGGGAATAACCTTGACGTGCATGACATGGGCGCACAACTTTGGGCAGCTCATGACAGCTCGTTTCTTCCTGGGTGCCTTTGAAGCTTGCGTGGGGCCGGCCTTTGTTGCCATAACGCAGATGTGGTGGAGACGCAGGCATGTTGTTATCGCCAGGCCACTCAGACCAGATTCTGGAGAATACTAACACGTTTTGTGCCGGATAGGGAACAAACGCTGAGGATTGGGTCATGGTACTGCATGAACGGTCTGACCTGGGTGGTGAGTTACTCCCGAGTTTCCAAATCATTGTACATGTTACTGACCGATATGTAGTTTGGAAGCCTCATTACATATGGGCTTGCAAGCATAGACTCACATCTCAAGCCTTATCAGGTAATTATGGCACACGTTGGCCATCACTCTTTCTATGCTGACAGCGGTTGAAGATCATCTTTCTCTTCTTTGGCGTTGTCACGGTCGCAGTATCTGGAGCAATGTTCTTCTGGATGCCAGACTCGCCTACCGAGGCCAAGTTTCTCAGCGATGAAGACAAGATCCTCGCTATAGAGCGCCTCCGCAACAATCAGATGGGAGTCATGTCACGGGAGTGGAGATATGCCCACTTCTTCGAGGCTTTACGAGATCTAAAGACTTGGCTGTGGGTTATCATGATCTTCTGCATATCAGTTCCTTCGAACGGCATCTCAACATTTGGCCCGCTCATCATCAAATCCTTTGTCACGGACCCCTACAGAACCATCTTGTTTAACGTTCCTGTTGGGTTGTCGCACGTCTTGGCTGTTTCGTTGAGCGCGTATGCCTCAATGAAGTGGAAGGTCAAGGGGCCAGTCATTGCTCTTCTGTGTATTCCCCCAATTGTTGGGTTTTCTATCATGCTGCACTTTCCGCATGATACTGATCATAGAGCCATCTTGCTTGCCGGATACTTTTGTCTTTCCACATTTACTGGCATCAGTAAGTTTCATCCCCGGTTGGTTAAGAGGCCTTCATGAACTGACATGAGTAGCGCCTCTAATATACTCTTGGTCCGCGCAAAATACAGCTGGGGATACGAAACGGAAATGTACATCGGCAATGGTATTCATTGGATCGTCCGCTGGCAATATCTTTGGACCACTCCTCTTTACGCCTGACGAAGCCCCGGCCTATTCACGGGGCTTACGGGCGAACATTGTATTTTTCGCATTGGTCCTTCTACTCGTCGGCGTCACATCGCTTTATCTAAAGTATCTCAATTCCGACCACGCCAAGCGAAGAGTGGCTCTAGGAAAGAGTGCGATCGTTCTGGATATGAGTCTAGAGACGGCAGAAGAGGTGGAGCGCATGGAGGCCTTGGAGAGAGCAATGCGGGAGGGAACCCAGCGACTCTCCCAAGACAACGGAGATACCCGACTTGGAGGAGACGAGGAGAATGGTGTGCAACCTGACGATGTCAGAGGCCGAAAAGCCTTTGCCGACATTACCGACCTCGAGAACGAGGACTTTGTTTTTGTGTTTTGATTTGACAATGGCGCCTTTGGCAGCCGTTGGAGCGATGATGTATACCCCGTTTTGTGTGCTTTTCTACAACTTTAGTCTCCCGACCAGATGGTTTATGAATTGATGGATAGATGATTGACGCCTGTGCTACAGGCGAAAGGCAACTCGCATGGAAGGAAATCATATCTGTTACCCTCTTTCCTGTTATTTTGGAGGGGCCTCCAATACAATGCCTCAACGACGCGCCCAGACAACCCTGTGGCTGAGTGTCGTGGCCGCGATTGATTGGACCAGCCTCGGCCAACAAAAGGGTTTGCTGTGCTCGGAGCCTGATTCTGGCCTTCGAGCCTGATATGTGTGTTCACTTACTCACCTCTCGCAGCATCCCAGAATTGGGCGTGCGCCTGGAGTACCAAACTCGAGTTATTATTCATTGCTACGAGCAGTTCTCGACATCATGGACAGTTGTAATGTCAGTTGCGATACCGAAACGCTGGCAGCTCCGAAAAAGAGAATGCAGCCAGACTCTGAGGACGCTCACACCGCAGCTGTCAGCACTTCGAAGCAAAAGTTCGCTTCTACGAATTACACCATTGGCTGGATCTGCGCCCTGAGCACCGAGTACGTTGCTGCGCAAGTCTTTCTTGATGAAAGGCATGAGGGACCAGATTACGTTGCCCCCAACGACAACAATGATTACACATTGGGCAAGGTTGGGAGCCATAACGTTGTAATTGCTGTCTTGCCCGACGGAGAGTACGGCATATCAAGTGCCACCGGCGTTGCGAAAGACATGCTTCACAGCTTTCCCAATATCAAGGTTGGCCTGATGGTTGGCATTGGAGGCGGCGCCCCAAGCGTGAAGCACGATATACGACTCGGCGACGTCGTGGTTAGTGCACCTCGCAATGGTTCTGGCGGTGTTTTCCAATACGACTTCGGCAAGGCGATTCAGGGCGGATCGTTCTACACAACGGGGTTCCTAAACCAACCTCCACCTCTTCTTCGAGCTGCAGTCAACGGGCTTGAGGCTCACTATGAGATCAACGGCCATCAGCTGGAGGAGGCCATTCGCGACATCTTCGAGAAAAGGCCGAGGCTACAACGCAAGTATCAGCGGCCGCTGGCAATCACTGATAGGCTGTACCTGTCGTCAGTATTGCATCCTTCAGACACTGATGCAAACTGCGCAGACTGCTGTGGAAACGACTCATCGAATTTGAGAATGCGGCCTGAACGGACACAAGACGACGATAATCCAAGGGTTCACTATGGCTTGATTGCCTCTGCGAACCAGGTGATGAAAGATGCCCTCATCCGAGATGAACTCATAAAGGAGAAGGACGTCCTATGCCCCGAGATGGAGGCAGCTGGGCTGATGAACCAGTTTCCATGTTTAGTCATTCGTGGCATCTGCGATTATTTGGACTCTCACAAGAGCAAAGAATGGCAAGGCTATGCAGCAATGACGGCGGCAGCATACGCAAAGGACCTTTTATGCAGGATCCCTCTCCACAAGGTTGAGGCTGAACAGCGGATCAAGGACGTTCTCTCAGGTGAGTTTAAAGATCCTTGGTGGATAACTATTCGCTAATTGCTTCAAGCCGTGACAGACGTCCAGAAGGGGGTCGATACGCTTCTCTATGTCCAACAGAATAAGGACCATCAGAAAGTCTTGAACTGGCTTACACCAATCGACTATGCTCCTCAACAGAGAGACTACATCAGTGTACGGCAGCCAAAGACCGGCAACTGGTTCTTGAGTTCGGAAGAGTTCCAAACATGGATCAACTCTGACAAGCATACGCTCTTCTGCCCAGGTGGACCGGGTGTAGGGAAGACAATCATGGCTGCGGCCGTCATTGACCGACTACATACCAGGTACAGTGACGATAACGGAATAGGCATTGCGTACATTTATTGCAATTACCGAAGACAATACGAACAGAAAGCAGACGACCTGCTTGCCAGTCTAGTCAAACAGTTGGTTCAGAGGCGTGCCGCCATGCTGGATTGCATCCAGAGCACTTATGATCGGCTCAAGGACCAGCTAAGACGGCCATCTCTCGACGAGCTATCGGGAATGTTAAGATCGACCAGCCTTCTCTATACCAAGGTTTTCGTTGTGGTTGACGCACTGGATGAATGCAGAATTGTAGGAGGTTGCCTCAAATCTTTTCTCTCTGTGTTATTTGAGCTCCAAAGGAGTACAAACATAAACATTCTTGCGACGTCAAGGTTTATTCCGGAGATCATGGGGGAATTCAAACAGAGCCCATCTTTGAAAATTAGTGCCAAGGATGAGGATGTGGAAGAATACTTGGCTGGCAACATGGTACGGCTACCGTCGTTTGTCTTGACCAATCTTGAGTTACAAAATGATATCAAAGATACAGTGATCAGGGCAGCAGATGGAATGCAAGCTTTCTTTCCCAACACTACCCCAAGATACACAAAGACTAATACTCTACAGGTTTCTGATCGTGCGACTGCACATTGATTCGTTGACCGAACTTCCCACAGTAGGGCACGTTAAGAGAGCGCTGCGAGACTTGCCTAATACCCTTGGCTAGACATATGACCAAGCAATGGCGAGGATCGAGGCCCAGGGAGAGGCCCTACGCATACTAGCCAAGAAGGTCTTGTCATGGCTCGTTCACGCAAAGAGGGTGCTCTCCGTAACCGAGCTACAACATGCCGTAGCGATTGAGCCAGGAACGTCTGAACTCGATGAGGAATTTATCCCTGACAAGGAGATTTTGGTTTCCATCTGTGCTGGTCTGGTCACCTTCGATACCGAGAGCCGCGACATACGATTGGCGCATTACACCCTTCAAGAGTACTTTGAGAGGGAGGGGAGGCATTGGTTTCAGCATGCGGAGACCGACATCGCAAGAGCGTGCTTGACTTATCTCTCGTTTTGCGCATTTGAGAGCGATCGCTATGACCACGAGACGGACGAATACGGCTTCCCGGCAAACCTCTCTCTCTCTCGGTACGCCGCAAGGCACTGGGGAAACCATGCCTGCGGAGCCCCAGAGAGGCACCTGATGCCGCTTATCTTGGACTTCTTATGCAGCGACGCAAAGAGGTCCTCGACAGACAGAGCGCTGTCAGAAATCCATCGTTCGGCCATTCATATCGCAATATTCTTCAAACTCGAAAGCACGGTCCTGACCCTGATTGAAATGGGACATGATGTCAACGGCCCTGATCCCAATGGCAGGACACCGCTCCTACAGGCGGTCAAGTCGGGCTGTACGCCTATGGTTCAGCTACTGCTCAGGGCCGGTGCTGAGGTTGATGTTGGGGACGAGTTGCTCGGCCATACACCGCTCACGTGCGCCAGCAATGCGGGAAGTGAAAGCACTGTTAAGCTGTTGTTAGAGCATGGTGCCGATGTTGACTATGACCCTCGCGGCGAAGGTTGGTCCGCTCTTTCATGCGCTTTTATGAGAACTCATTTCGGCATCGCCAAGCTTCTACTAGAAGAGGGTGCCAATCCTAATGTTTTGGTCGGCTTCACTCTTCCGCAATTTTTCAGAATAATCAGAGAAGCTAGGCATCTGCAGGAAGCGCGAGCCGTGGCTCGCTCTGCTACTGCTGTTGGCAGACCCTTACTTCTGAGCCAAATTGAGGTGGATTTTGTGAAACATTTCCGCAAGTCTCCCATTGCGAAAGCAGCCAGTCACGGGCTTGAAAGCATGGTCAAGTTGCTGCTAGAGAAAGGCGCCAATGTTGAAGGAAAACCTTCTTCCAGTGCCATTTCTCCACTCTGCTGGGCAATGCTGTGTTCGAGCGAGGCTCGCGAGGGCATGATCAGGCTGCTGCTGGAGTATGGTGCGGATACTGAACCTCTTATCGGACTCATGGAGTGTCGGCGAGATGCCTTGGGCAAGGTGTTTGAAAACGACGAAGTCTTGAGACTGCTGCTTAAAAACGGCGTTGCTGCTGATTTAGTGATTCTAGGGAAGCCCTTGCTGGTATGGGCATTTGAAATGGGGAAACAAGGTGCAGCCAACATATTGCAGGAATATGGCGCCCGGCTACCTAGCGATTGGCAACATTAGTACTATCTAAATAGATGAAAAACCAGACGTTGTTACCTTGATCAAAGATTGACTTGAAGCCAGGCAATGCATCAGCTCGGAATATTCTACACCCAGCGGCTTCCTGATACCTTTCATCCTGCCTTCATGAGTAATATCAACATCTCAGCAATAGCATGCACAAAAAGCAGCGCCAGCTCATGGCAGACCGCATGCGCCACGACGGTGACAAACGCCAAGAGCTTGGAACGCTGTGATGTATTGGTCCCAAATTCCCATCTGATATTCGTCAGTCAAGGCCTGTGGGCTGAGTAGATGAGCTGTCGCATGAGGCGGTGCTGGCCAGTAACAGCGCATAGGTACAAAGTGGAGGCTTGGGGGGGCGAATCACGACAGCATTGGCTGAGGCCGCCGTTGAGCTGATGAAACGAATGGCTACCTCTACAGGGAACGTCTGATTACGCATGTGCTGAATCAAACAAGGAAAAGGCAAACAAGGCATCATGCCTACCTCTAAGACAGCTGACTTTCTCTCTTGCTCAAGTATAAAACAAACAAGCAAGGACTACTTTCGCAGATCAGCAAACTCACAGCTTCCTCACGTGCAAGACGGCTCCTGCAGGGTATCAGCAGGCATTTCGTCATACTAGGACCATTACCATCCCGAGATACCTCGCCTTTCTCGCAGGTCTGGTCCTCATCTTTTCACTCATTCCAGTCATTGATTTCTCTTCATCTCAAATCAACATGGCCAGCGACGGGTACCGCTCAGTTGCCTATTTTGTCAACTGGTAAGTGGTGCTATTCATATGCATCGAGTCTGGACGTGTCACATTGAACACACCTGCATCCCCGCATTCTACAGCTACACACCGGCTAACGAGGGCTTGTCCAACATCCAGGGCCATCTATGCCAGAAAACACAGGCCGCAGGATCTCCCTGTCGAGAAGTTGACTCACGTCCTCTATGCATTTGCCAATGTCCGCCAAGATACCGGCGAAGTGTACGTCCCTTCAGTCTTGTCTACTCCCCCTTTGTTCTTTCTCGTGATAATGGTGCGCTAAAAGCTGCTCAAGACACATGACAGATGGCTGGGCAGACACGGATATTCACTGGGAGGGCGACTCGTGGAATGACACGGGCAACAACATGTACGGCTGCCTCAAGCAGCTGAATCTGCTCAAGAAGCGCAACCGCAACCTCAAGGTTCTGCTGTCCATCGGCGGCTGGACCTACAGCGGCAACTTCAAGGGCCCGGCCAGCACTCAGCAGGGCCGTGAGACCTTTGCCAGATCCGGTCTCGAGCTGCTCAAGAACTTGGGCTTTGATGGCCTCGATATCGATTGGGAGTACCCTCAGAATGCGGACGAGGCCAGGAATTTCGTCGAGCTGCTCGCCACCGTTCGCAGAGAGCTGGATGCCTACTCAGCTACGCTCCCCAACTATAGCCACTTTGAGCTGACTGTTGCTTGCCCGGCTGGACCTACGCACTTTCAGAAACTCGATGTCGCCGGCATGGATCAGTACCTTGACTTCTGGAACCTGATGGCGTACGACTATGCGGGATCATGGGACCAGACGAGCGGCCACCAGGCGAATCTTCATCCCTCCTACGATAACCCTGCGTCTACACCGTTCTCAACCGATGCAGCAATTGACTACTACACCAGGAGCGGAGTGGCGCCCAGCAAGATTGTGCTCGGCATGCCCATCTACGGCCGCGCTTTCGAGAACACGGATGGCCCGGGCAAGCCGTATAATGGTATTGGCGAAGGGTCGTGGGAGAATGGCATCTTCGACTACAAAGTGCTCCCTCTTCCGGGCTCTCAAGAGTTCTGGGATGAAGCCATAGGCGCAAGCTATTGCTACAACCCACAAACTAGGAAGCTTGTCTCTTACGACACTCCCTATGCCGCAAGAGCCAAGGCTAGGTATGTCAAGGAATGGGGTCTTGGAGGCGGCATGTGGTGGGAGAGTAGTGCAGACAAGGAGGGCCATGAGAGCTTGATTGGCATTGTCGTCAATGAATTTGGAGGCCCAGGCGGATTGCAGAGGAAGGAGAACTGCGTCGACTATCCGCAGTCCAAGTATGATAACCTGAGGAACGGGTTTCCGAACAATTGAGGCGGATTAAGGACGCTTGAGCGGGTGACTTTGAACTAGTATGACAGATATTCTGACGAGCACATGAATCTACATAGATGGAAAGCGAAGAATCTTGAAAAATAAGATTGACTTGAGCATCAATAGGCGCCTCTTCTCACTTCAAGTTGTCATGACCATCGATTTGGTAGTTCACAAATTGCCCTCAAGCGAGTTGGGAGGTACAACTGCAGAGTACCTGCAGAATTGCCCCGCTTTAGATTCACGTGATCTTTCCCACGGAGAAAAACCCAGCCCATTGTACG
>LFMI01000831.1:17241-34898 GCA_001050175.1 Trichoderma parareesei | reverse complement strand
AAAAAAAAAAAAAGTTGCATGCGAGGAATCTCGAAAACATCACCCAGAGAGCGAAGAAGCGCCGCCCCCCAATTGCCGTCACCGCGCCGCTCCTCCACGTCAATCCAACCGATTCACGGCGTCGCCTGGGACGAGATTATAAAATGGCGCACGTCGACTACGTCCTGTTCGAGGCCGCCCTGGGCTATGCCCTCTTCAACGTCGTGCACCAGGCCGATGCCGTGGGCGCCAAGTTGAAGGAGGTCCAGGCCGCCATCAACGAGCTGCCCAAGTTCAGCAAGATGGTCAACCTTGTCAACTTTACTCCCTTCAGGTAATTGCGTTCTGTTTTCCTCTCGTTGGGACTGTGGTTCTGGTGGTAGAGACGAGGCGAGGCGAGGCGAGTGGAGGCTGACAATGTTTGGTGGGCAGTGGTCACATCGAGGCTCTCGAGAACGTCAACCTCATCTCCGAGGGTATTGTCTCCGACCAGCTCAAGTCCGTTCTTGAGCTCAACCTCCCGCAGACCAGCGGCAAGAAGAGCAAGATCACGCTTGGTGTGGCCGAGAGAAACCTGGGCAGCGCCATCAAGGCCCAGTTCCCCGGCCTCTCCATCGAGACCATTGAGACCTCCGCGGTTGTTGCCGAACTCATCCGTGGCATCCGTCTGCACGCCGAGAAGCTGCTCAAGGGCCTCCAGACCGGCGACCTGAGCAAGGCCTCGCTGGGTCTGGCCCACGCCTACTCCCGCGCCAAGGTCAAGTTCAACGTCACCCGCAACGACAACCACATCATCCAGGCCATTGCCACCGTCGACTTCCAGGACAAGGGCGTCAACAGCTTCTTCATGCGCCTCCGCGAGTGGTACGGCTCGCACTTCCCTGAGCTCCAGCGATTCACGTCCGACAACTACACCTACGCACAGCTTGTCGGCGTCATTGGCGACAAGAAGACGCTCACTGACGAGAAGCTGCACGACATTGCTGCCGTGCTTGGCGAGGACGGAGAGAAGGCCCAGGCCATTATCGACGCCGCCAAGGTCTCCATGGGCTACGACCTCAGTGCCCCGGATTACGAAATGATCCAGCAGCTGTCTCAGCTTGTCGTCAAGCAGGCCGACAACCGTCGATCCACCTCCACCTACCTTGACGAGAAGCTCGACCAGGTCGCGCCCAACCTCAAGGCCCTGCTCGGATCCAGCGTCGCTGCTCGTCTCATCTCCCACGCTGGTTCTCTCACCAGCTTGGCTAAGCTGCCCTCGTCGACCCTGCAGATTCTCGGTGCCGAGAAGGCTCTCTTCCGAGCGCTCAAGACCAAGGGCAACACTCCCAAGTTTGGTCTCTTGTACCACGCTGGCGCCATCGCAAAGGCTAGCAAGCAGAATAAGGGTCGCATGTCCCGTTGCGTCGCCAACAAAGCCTCCATGTGCTCTCGTATCGATGTCTTCTCAGGTGAGCCTGACGACAGATTTGGCCAGGCTTTCAAGGCGCAGGTGGATGAGCGTCTCGAGTTCTACGCCACTGGCAAGCGCCCTTCCAAGAACACTGATGTCATTGTAAGTTGCAAAGATGTTGTCGTCCCTTGCCATGTCAATTGGTGTCTAACCCCCGATATAGAAGTCCGTTATGGAGACCCTTGGAGATGCCGGCGAGAAGCTGGATGAGGACATGGTTGATGCTCCTGAGGCTGCCGCTTCCAAGAAGGACAAGAAGGACAAGAAGGAAAAGAAGGACAAGAAAGACAAGAAGGAGAAGAAGGAGAAGAAGCGCAAGCACGATGATGAGGATGTCGCCATGACCAACGTCGATGACGGCGAGAAGAAAAAGAAGAAGAAGAAGTCCAAGGGAGCCAAGGATGAGTAGAGCGATTCCGCCGCTTCCGAGTCTTCGACTGAGTCCGAGTCAAGCGATGTGGCCCCGCCCAAGGAGCCCAAGCGAGACGTCAAGCTGAAGGGAGAGCACCGAGACGGTGCCTCGACTTCCGACAAGAAGGAGAAGAAGCACAAAAAGGACAAGAAGAACAATAAGCTCATCAAGAAGGAGAAGCTGGCCGACGAAAACTCCGCCGAACTCGACGACGACTTGGACGAACTCGCCGAGTCCAAGCCCAAGAAGAAGGACAAGAGCAAGAAGTCCAAGAAGAACAAGCAAGTCGAGTGAGGGATGAGCAGGTTGGACAGCATTCTCGGAGAGGCCAGCTTCTTGGCCTCTTGTGGGATGGAAAAAAAGGGGGAGGGAGCGGTATCTGCTGCACTTCACATTTGAGGGAGTTGTAAGGGAATACGGTAATGGCGTTCAAGGAACAACTACTTTTGCTTTTTTTACATGTTTGAGTACTACAAAGGGGCTTGCATTCCCGATATTTGCGGTTGCAAATGTCGATTTACCCTAGGTCTGTTGACATAATGCACGTTATCAATTGAATCTGAAAAAAGTACCTGGTTGCCTATTGGGATAGATTCTGGTGAGCCTGAACATGTCTTTGCTGCAGCACTGTGATCAGGGCGAATGCCGGAAGACGCATTTCTCAGAGTGGACTTGGAAGGGGACTCGTGAGGGAAAGATACCTAACACCGAATTGCGCGTGGAGAGAATAACGCTGGATGGGCCCTTATCGCCTTATCGTGGTTTGATCGAACATTTGCAGCTCTCATTTGCAGCGTTTGATCATGGAAAACGTACAGGCATCACAACGTCATGAGCAGAATGGAACATGGCACTCATTGCACATTGTCACATTACAGTCTGAACCAAATCCCAAACGTGTCTCAAATCAAGCATTCATTACCAGAAGCCGCCGGATGTGCTCTCTATGCTACATCAACGCCCTTTGTATGTTATGGCAGTCCCATGGCTCCAGCTGTCCAATCCACAAAATCATTTTTCCATTTTTTGTAAGAGGTTTTTTTGAGTTTGGTTGTCGTCTACTGCTTGTCGAAGACGTAGGTCAGGTGGCAGCGACCACAGTACTGACGGTCAGGCATGGCAGCCATGAAGACACCGGCACCGCACTGATGGGGTTGTCAGTTTTAAGATCTCAGTCAAGAATGGGGACAGTTTCAGGGTACTCACGGTGTCAGAGGGGCACTCGCGGCGAAGGCGCTCGATGTTACCATCGTTGCTGACCTTGTAGTACTTGAGGACAGCCAACTTGGTCTTCTTGCGCTTGTGCTTGATCTTCTTGGGGGTGGTGTAGACCTTCTTCTTCCTCTTCTTGGCACCACCACGCAGGCGCAGGACCAGGTGGAGGGTGCTCTCCTTCTGGATGTTGTAGTCGCTCAGGGTGCGGCCATCCTCGAGCTGCTTGCCGGCAAAGATCAGGCGCTGCTGGTCCGGGGGGATGCCCTCCTTGTCCTGAATCTTGGACTTGACGTTGTCGATGGTGTCGGAAGACTCCACCTCAAGGGTGATCGTCTTCCCCGTGAGGGTCTTGACGAAAATCTGCATCTTGCCTAACTGGACGGGTCAGATTGGTTTGCACGGCATTTACCATTTGCGCTGCGTGAGAAGTTCTGCAGAAGAAGGGAGGAAGAGAGGCAAGAAATTGTGTGTATCCGTGATGCAGATTTCTCCGCCTCACAAGACGACAATTTGGGATATTTTGGGAAAGCAAAGCTTCCGGGAGCAACAAGAGAGAAATCTCATCAAGAAGTACACATCAATGATGATTCCCTCATGAAGCTCCCAGAGCTCATGGAGGGCAGGCAGAAATGCAGCATCTTTCAGACATACCTCGACAATAAAAACTATTGCCGTCCTAAGCAATCTTCAGATGTTGCAGAAGATGAGGGAGCAGTCCATTTCGCTGGTGTGGCGCGCCAGAAAATTCACACTTTGGACCCGACGGGGGACCGCTGCTAACACGGTCACCTGACCTAGGGTTCTCGCTACAGGCTGCCCTGGCCCCTCGCCAAAATTTCTGGAGTACTGCCAGCAGTAGTAGTAAGCGCCGCAGCCCGATTTGTGCAGCGGTGGGAGGCGGCACTAAAATTGCCAAAGTGGGCAATTTGATTTGGCACAGCTTTTTGTGCTGCTGCAAAAAGCCCTAGAACGTGAGGCGAGTCCGGGTCTCCAGTTCTTTTCGACAAACACCGATTGCCCAGTACGTGGACCGAACTTCCTCTTCTTCTTCTTTTCCTTCTGCGTGAGAATCTAACAGTTCAATCCAGACACCGCCAAAATGGTCAAGAAGAGAAAGAACAAGTATGCACTTCTGCCCCCTTGCTCCCTCACAATCGTCTATCCCGGCGCATCCCCATCGCCCGGAACTGCTTTTGGAGTCGACATGTGCTTGCGCTGCTGCTGCGAGAAGTGCCATCGTCTAATAGCATCTTGCCGAGATGGGGTGATGGGATGACGATTTGTTGCTCGCAAGCTCTCATCGCAGAAACACGATGCTAACATGACCACAGCGGCCGCAACAAGAAGGGCCGCGGCCACACCAAGCCCATCCGCTGCAGCAACTGCTCGCGATGCACCCCCAAGGATAAGGCGATCAAGCGCTTCACCATCCGCAACATGGTCGAGTCTGCCGCCATCCGTACGTCGATCCGCCCCAATACTCGAGCATATTCTCTCTGAGATGCATGGAACTTGGCATCCGCTAACCGTTGTGTGTCATGCAGGTGATATCTCCGATGCCTCCGTCTTCGCCGAGTACACCGTCCCCAAGATGTACCTGAAGCTGCAGTACTGCGTCTCTTGCGCTATCCACGGCAAGATTGTCCGGTACGTTGCCTCCCCAGGGAGTGTTACAACTGCGCCCTCGCGGCGTATGTGCTTCAGATGAGCCTTGGTTGTACATTGGGACCTATTGCTGGTCCCCGCTCTCGAAACTCTTCATATACCCCCCGAAGTCCCCCCCTTTTACAAAGAGGTACGTTGGAATGCTGACAGAATATGCAATAGTGTCCGTTCGCGCGAGGGCCGCCGTAACAGGGCTCCCCCTCCCCGTGTCCGCTACAACAAGGACGGCAAGAAGATCGTCCCCACCGCTGCCCCCAAGGTCTAAAAAATGGGTATGATGGTTATGGGAACGGAGTCTGGTTTAGTTTTAACGCCTTTCATGTAATTCCTTAGATGAATTCCCGGGACAAAGAGAATCCTGGAGCATAAGATGAATCGGACTTTTTCTTTTTGTTGAAAGAGCAACCTGTTGCCTCCCTTTTTTCGCTTTGTGATGCTTGCAAGATATGTTGCCCGACATATGATGGAGGAGACAGGAAAACGCACAAACAAGCCAAAGTACATAACCACCAGGGCCAAAACTCACAACCACACCCTCCTCGCGTCCTACAAAACAGTCGACTTTACAGACTCGCCACCCATGTTCTGAGTCAGATCAAGAACCAGATCAACTCAACTCAACTCAGAAGAGGCCTGGCCTCACCAGCGCACTGCCGTTCTGCGCACACTCATACGGATCAACGCACACGCCCGTGCCGCAGCAGCTCCCCGTCAAGCACACAAACGTCGGATGCCCAGCCTTGGAACAATCATCGTCCACCTTGCACTCGCTCACAAAGTTCTCGCACTCGGTAATCTCAAACGCCACCGACGCCCCCGAGGCCATGTTGCCGCAGACGCAGCCCGTGCCGCCGAGATGCGCGCTCAGGGGGTACGCGCACGTCCCCGCAGCCTCGTCCCTGCTGGCGTTGCTCCCGGGGCTGCAGCACGCGAGCTTGCCCGGGTCCTGGACGGTGACGTTGAAGGGCTTGGGGCTCTCGGGCGCCCAGTTGAGGCGGGCGATGGCGTCGACGTAGGTGACGCCCGCGCGGAGGCTCATCCTGAGGGGCATGTCGCCGGCGTGCAGGTCCTCGCAGATGTCGTCCTCGAAGTTGCGGTACTGATTGTACACGTCAATGTACTCTTGGATGGCGCTGACCTTGTCCGGGCTCTGGGTGCGCAGCTTGGAGAAGGCCTGCTTGAGGATCTCCCACAGCTGCTCGTAGTAGATGACGACGAGGTTGGCCTCTGCCTTTTGCGCGTCGTCCAGCCCCTGGTTGTACAGCTCCGTGCGGAGGGACTCGGGGTTGATGAAGTCCTGGCCGTTGGCCTCGAGGGTCGTGATGACGGTGGACAGGTCCGGACAGGCGCCGCCAAAGGGGTCCGTGAAGAGAAACTCCTCAATATCGTTCTTCACGGCCCACTCGCACTTTGAGGTTCCTGAGTCCGAGCCAGGGAACGTGCAGGCAAACAGCCAGCGGCCGGTTTCCTCGTCGACATCGATGTCGTTGCAGTCTGTGTCCCCGATCTTGAGCTCCGGGTACTTCCGCACCGTCTGCTTGACCGGGTTGCCGCACTGATCCCGCAGATATAGAGTCTGGTTGAAGTCGACGTCGCTCATGCGTTTCATCATCTTCTGGTCGCCTGTGGAACAGACCTGGCCAGAAAGCGCAGCCAGCTGCTGGTACATGGAGTCGATGGTGATGGACACGTCGTACTGGCAGTTCTTGGTCGAGAAGTGAATGCCATGGGCATCGATGATCATGGCATTGTACAGGGAGTCTACAATGGCAATGTAACTTCTGTTGGAGATGTCGATGTAGTGCGTTCCCTCGGCAGCATCGCGCAGGGTGAGATACAAGGGGTCAACGCCATCTGTCTGGAAGTCGATGGACTCAATGTACGGGAACGGAATCGTTGCGTTTTGCTCCCGGAGATTCGTGTTGTGAAGCAGCGCTCTTCGCGTCGAGCCTTCTGCCGGCTGCGGCATCTGGTAGCATGTCGGCTTGACAATGGCGCCGGTGCGAGTGACCTGCGTGAAGTTGGCAGCAGGCAGGGGAGGGGGGCCGGTCTGGGTTGCGTTGACGATGCGGCTGATGGTGCTGCTGTTGAAGCCGCTAGGCGTGATGAAGGGGGCAGACGTGAGAGTCGTTGCTGTTGCCGTGGCGTTGCCGGAACCTGATCCTGCCCCTGAGTTGCCGGAGCTGCCCGTGGCTGTCGAGGACAGAGAACCCATGGTGCCGGTGCCGGCGGCCCCTTGGGATGATGACCCTGCCGAACTGTTCCAGCCGGGACCTGCGGATGCTCTGCCAGAGGTAATCGTTGGTGTTGCTCCTGTGTAGGTGATGCTGCCGGCTGAAGTGGCCGAGTTCTCCTGGCCACCATTTCCCGAGCCACCACTTCCTGAGGCGGTGGAAGAAGAGCCCTGGGCACCTTGTGTACCTGATGCCCCTGCTCCGCCGTTTCCTCCGTTTCCAGAGGAAGCACTGCCGGATGCCGAGGCTGATGCTGAGCCCGAAGCTGACGCTGACGCAGAGGCCGATGCAGAAGCAGATCCAGAGCCCGAAGCTGATGCCGAGGCTGATCCAGATCCAGATGCTGAAGCCGACCCTGATGCAGATGCTGAGCCGGAGCCTGAAGCTGAAGCAGATGCCGAAGCAGATGCTGACCCAGACCCTGAAGCTGATGCTGAAGCCGATGCTGAAGCCGATGCTGATCCTGTCTTGGACGAACCAGCGGAGCCGCCACCATTACCTGAGCCATTTCCCCCAGCCCCGGACGAAGTCCGCGTCACCTTGCCCGTCATCGACCCAGTATCAGATTCAACGATCCCCGACGCCGTGCCCGAAGCACTCCCCGAGCCGCTGCTCATCATAGAACCAGAAGAAGTGGCTTGCAAGATACTCGAAGGCTCAACGGAAACACGACCACTCGAGCCCGAATCACCCGTCTGCGAAGAACTACCAGAGCTTCCATCCGTCGGAGTGCCTCCATCGCTGCCACTGCTGCCGCCGCCTGTCGTTTGGCCGGTGGCTGTAGGGGCTGTTCCGTAGACAGTACCCGTCGTTATGAGACATGCGCACTACCACACACGCATGACACTCATCATCAGCCACGGCCCTCCTTACGATAACAGACTCAGTGCGAGCAGTACGACTGGTGAAGGATACTTACATATGAAGACAGCTTATCAGAGGGATACGCTGTAAACTGCGTAGGCGTGACCGACACCTCGCACGGAGTCTTGACCATGCTCGAGCAAAAATCGCCCCCATCCTTCGAGAGGGACGTGTAAAGACCGTCATACGAACAGGAAGCGGCGTTTTGAGCCGCAGGCAAGGCAGAGACGCCGTGGAGAATGGACAAGATGGCAAGAAGCAACATGGTGAACAGGAGAGAGAGAGAGCGAGAATTATGAATAATTTGCGTGTCCGATGCTCAAAAACGACAGATGGAAGGTGTCCTGGTAAGAATGAATAGACTCTTTGCCAGTTGATATAGAGAGATATATATACGTACTAGTATAAATAGATATTTATGGCAGCTGAAGAAAGAATCATTCACCAAAGCTGACACTCTCCGTTGCAATTCGCACAACTTTCGCTGTCCTCAGCTCCTCAAGAACCGAGACAACAAAACGGCGTGTATCCGTAACTCAGCAGCCCCTGACTAACTTCGACAAAGAAAGAACCTCCGATTCGGCCCTGAAATCCTGTTCTCCATGCCCTACCGCCCCTCGTCCCAGACAAAATTGCCATCCGATGCCGAGTTCCTGGTGCATAGAGCGAGCCACCCTCAAGCCAGAGCCTAGAACCGGCAAATATGGTTGCATCTGTCTCGGCCGGACTCGAACGGTCCCCCCTATTCCGCTCTCCAGCTCCTTCTTTCCACACTTTCCATCCTCTCGGCCGTACTTTTACAGCTAGATCCTGTCAATTCAATACCGCAAATGCAACCCAAACCACCGCCTAAATCAAGGACCTTCACAATCTTTCTTCTATCCATAACAACACCGCAAACCTCTCCTCTTTCTCACTCCCACAACCCCTGTCATGCCATCCCCTACCCCTCCGTAACACAACATCCAAGTTCGTGCAACACCACCCAAGCAACACTCAATACCCATCACCATCTCTCTTCTGTCTCATGCAAGCGCCATCGATCGCGAGATTCTGCACTCTCTCACGTTTTGTCTCGGATTCTGTCTCTCCCTCTCTTCTTTCTGTCTCTGTCACTCTGAAATTTGTCTCTTCCTAAAGGGGTCAAGAGGCTGGCCGCTTGTTGCACGTGGCACAACACGGCACGCAAATCGCACAAACCACCCATCAGGAATCAGACATGAGGAGGGAAGGAAAAAGTGGTGATGCCAGCTTTTGACTCCCCTTCTTCTAAGACATTTCTCGCATGTCCCAATATGGGGTTGGTCAATGGAGAAGGGAGAGGAATGGGAGCCATGGTTCTAGCTCCGGAAGACGTGAGGAGGCCGCCTTGGTGCGAGCGCTCGAGGCGAGCGCCTTCGCTTCCGCGAGACGTGAAGGTAAACAGGACCTGAACGGATGTTGCCACTCGTGGGGCTCCCTCACTCTGTGGACAACATGTCTTCAGAGCCGATGGTGGCAGGAAGCAGTAGAGAGGGGAGAAGTGAGAGGAAGAGAGGTAGGGATTGGCTCAAAACGGTCTGGGGGAAAATAGGAGTACGGTTTTTCACACTCGACTTACATACTTCGAGGCTCACCTAAATTTAGTTCATAAGAATCATTAAAAGCTATATGCTCTCTTTGTCCATCCGACTCGACCGTCTGCAAGAGCTCCAAAGGAAAGAACAGAAGCCACCGCCATATGCTCCTCAATGCCCGCCTACCCTTTGCCCTTTCCCATATATACGTCCATGGATACATCATTAACTGTCGTAAAGAAAAATCAGCCATCGCAGTCCAAAGAAAGAAAAAAAAAAACGCAACAGTCGTCCCCTGTCAACCGTGTGAAAACAACAACAACTTGGCAGTACTACCTAATCGCAAGTGTGGCCGTAGCGCCAGCTCCCAGTGTTCTCTGGTGCTGCTGCGTCATTTGAGGCCTCTCGATAAAGTCCTTGTTCTCTATCGTCACACTCTTTGTCATATGGTTGACCTTGTACACGCCGACGAGGCGCGCTGCAAGCTCAAACATGTTGTTTCGTAGCGAGATGACGATGAACTGTGCGTTCTTTGTACGCTCCTTGATGTAATTCGCCACGATCGAGACCTGGTAGTGTGTGTTAGCACGCCGAACGCCCCCATCGCTACGAACTTGCAGTAAAAGGGGGGAAATGGGGGACTAAATTGAGAACGAAACGACTGCAGGGCCGATACTTACATTTCGAAAGTCCAAAGCGGCGTCAATCTCGTCCATGACATACAGCGGCGTAGGCTTGTAGTGATGCAAGGCAAACACCAGTGCCAGACTACTCAGAGTCTTCTCACCACCCGACAAGTTGCCAATGTTCTTCCAACTCTTCTTCGGCGGCATCACGCTGAACAGGATGCCTTCGCTGAACGGATCCAGGCTGTCAACGAGCTCGAGCTCTGCGTTGCCTCCCATGGTGATCATCTGGTACATCTCCTTGAGACGCAACGAGATTGCGCTGAAGCCCTCCATGAAGCCTTCAAGTCGGAGACGACGCAAGTCATCGCACCTCTTCTTGGCAGCATCGCGCTGTTCGATAGCCGTTTGCAAATCAGACGCGCGAGACATGTGCTCCTCCACACGGCGGCGGTACTCGGCCAAGACGCCGAGGTCGACGCTGACATTTTGCGTCTTTTCTTCCAGAGCCGCGATCTCGCCCTTAAGCTTCTCCTTGTTCATATCAGCCAGCTCGTCTGGCGTATATCTTGGGAGCTCGCGGGGATTGCGAGAACGGCGGGCGGGCGCGGGCGCGGGCGCGCTGGGGGCGTGCTCCGTGGCATCAGACTCGGCATCTGATGCGTCCGTCATCTCAGTGTCAGCATCCGTCATCTCAACGTCCGAGCCGTCATCATCTTGGCCTGAAGCTTTCGGCGTGCCTGGCGCTTCTGGCTCCTGCGTCTCCTGTGCTGCGGCAGTCCTAGGAGCCGAGTTGCCGATGAGATCGTCAATGTCTTGAAGCACAAGCTTGGATAGCTTATCCTCCCAGTATCGGAAGCGTTTCTGGTTGTCAGCAAGCACCTTTTGGTTCTCTTCGAGTTTGTTCCGCATCTCAATCTCCACGGCGCGGCTCGCATTGAGCTCCGCAGTCTTCTCGTCTAGCTCACCCTTGAGCTTCTTCAGCTCCTTCTTCTTCAAAGCCAGGCCTTCCTCGGCTTCCTCCACGCGAGCCTTGAGCTCCTCTGCCCTCTCTCCTTGGTTATTGAGGCCATCCTGGAGCTGCTGGAGATCGTGGACTGCAGCATCACGCTCTTTGGTAGCCTTTGCAAAGTCCCTTTCGAGCTTGATCTTCTGCTTCTCAGCCTTGGCTTTCTGGACTTCGGCTTTGGAGATTTCGTCGCTGTGGGACGTGATCTCCTGCTTGATGGAGTCGACCTTGGCTCGCTGAGCCCGGAGCTTCTCTCCACCAACCTCCATAATCTTGTTCTGCAGAGCCTTAATCTCCTCTTCGACACTAGACGTCTCTCCGCGGGTCTTCTTAAGCTCCGCATTAAGCTTGGCTATTTCCTTCTGCAGTGCCGCGATTCGCTGGGAGTCTTCGGCAGACGGCTGGTACTCTCGGCTGACCTCTTTGATGCGTCGCTCGACATCAGCCAGGTTCCGCGTAGAGCTCTCCATTTCCAGCCTGATCTTCTGCATCTTGGTGTCCAGCTGTGGGATCTTGTGGTTGAGTTCTTTCAGGTTGTTCTCGCATTCTCGCTGGTACTCCTGGAACTCTTGGAACTTGGCTTCCCAGGCATCGCGATCCTCTTCGAGTTTGGCCACCTGCTCCTTGGTGGTATCCGCCACAAGCTTGGAGGACATGAGGCCTCTCTTGACAGTCGAGCCACCTCCAGACATTGTACCGGACTTATCGATCAGTTCACCATCCAGCGTGACAACTCGCCACCTCCTGGCACCGTACGCAATGCGATTCGCTTGCGCAAGGTCATTGGCAACGAGCGTATCCTGCATAGCGTGATAAAACGCCGGCAGGAATTTGTCTGCTTTTGCGGTGACGAGATCAAACAGCCGCGGCGCATTTTCAGGTGTCTGAATCGGTGAGAGGTCTCGGTGTCGCAACTTGTCCAGGCAGATGAAGTTGCCGCGGCCAAGATTGTTCTTGCGCAGGTGCTCGATGCACTGCTGACCGGCCTCGACTGTCTCAGTGACAAAGTTGTCCAGCGAAGGACAGGCCGTGGAGACTGCCACATCGTATTTCCTGTCAATGGTACCGAGATTGCCCAGGCGACCGTGGAAGCCATCGATACGGCCCGATTCCTTCATCCGCATCAGAGCAGACAAGACATTGCCCCTTGTCTGGTTATTGGCCAGGCTTGAGCGAGCCTCGTCTGCCTTTTGTCGTGCGGTGGAGATCTTGGACCTGATCTTGGGCTCCTGTTCGGAGAGAATCTGGAGCTCCGACTTCATCTTTTCGGCCTCCTTTGTCAACTTTGCCTTTTCGGCCTGGCAAGCCTGGAGCTCATTCTGCTTGGCAACCTTGCCCTCTTCAATGGAGTTGATCTTGGCCTCGAGCTCCCGCAGGGCAACGGCACCTGCATTCGCTTTTTCTTGCAGAATGTTCATCTCGCTTTCAGCGACAGCAATGGCAGACTGCTTCTGGTTGATCTTCTCCATCCATGGTTCCAGAGATTTTTGTTTGGCTGCGATCTGATCGGAAAAGACTTGCGTCTTCCCTTTCAGACTTTCTCGGATGTGGGCAAGCTCGGCTTCCTCTTCCTTGACCATGTTCTCTAATGCCGTGATCTCGTGTGTTTTGGTTTCAATCTCATTCCCACACTGCTCAATTGTCTCTTCCGCCTCGGCTGCAGAGAACTCGGCGTTTCGAATAGTCTTCTCAAGCTTCTTCCTCTTGTCTTCCAGGAATTTTCTCTTCTCGTCGAATTTGACGCGCTCCTGCTCAAACTTTGCCAATTCCTTTGACAAGGCTTTGGTTTGCCGATCTTGAATTTCAAACTCCCTGATGACTTCGTCGTATTTGCTCTCAAGCTCCTTGATGATTTGTTGACTACCCTGGTGCTTTTCGAGTTCATTGTCAAGCTCGGCTTGCATCTGGTTGATCGCCTCCTCCGTGACGGCGATGTTATCAGTGCACTCGTGGATGTAGAGCTGATATAAAGCCGACTGCTTCATGGCGAGCTCGTTCTCATCGCGAATGAATGCAAGCGCCTTGTCCTTCTTCTCTTCCAAGCTGTTCTTTTCCTTCTCAACGTGCTGCACACGGGAACTCTTGTCCATGCAAACTTCGTTGAGCGTCTCGACTTCGGCGGCAGACTCCTCAATCGGACTCTTGTACTTGGAGGTTCCGATAATGTCCTCGAGGTACTCTAGCAGGCCATCTTCGTGCTCGTTTGCGGCTTTCGGTTTCATTTGGGCAATCGATTCGACTTCTCCCTGAAGGATGAGGAAACGTTTGTGGTCGAGGTCGACGCCACGGTCACGCAGCAGCGTGGTCACAGTCGTAAAGTTGGACTCCTTGTTGTTGATGTAGTACTTGCTCGAGTTGTTCCGGAAGGCCTTGCGGGAAATGATGAGTTGGGAATCCGGAATTACCGTGTGACCACCACCAGGCTAGAAGCTGTCAGCGAATAGTACGAATGGTTGCAAAGACATGACAGTACTTGCCTGGTCCAGAACCTCCTGAAAGTGAACAGCAACCTCGCAGAAGTCAAGATTGGGATACTGCGCAGAGTTGTGGATCAAAGCCGAGATCTTGCCCTGTCGCATCTTGCTCGCTCGGAAACCAAAGACGAAGAGGAGGGAGTCGATGACGTTGGATTTGCCTGAGCCGTTGGGTCCAACAACTGATGAGAAGGACGCGTGGAAGGGCCCTACTTCCTGCCGCCCAGCGTAACTCTTGAAGTTGTTGAGCACTAGGTGCGTAATGACTATGCGAGGCTTTGGCGTGGTATCCTCCACAATGGGTACCGTGAGTGTCCGTGACTTGAGCACAATGTCCATTGGTTTCTCCAAAAGTGTATCCATCGGCTTGGTCGGCTTGAAGGGTGTTTGTGATGAGAGGAGTTTGGTCCCATTGACATTCGAGGTAGCGTCTCGCAGAGGGGATCCCGGCGCCTGAGAGCGAGGTGGAGTCGACTGTCGCCGGGCCTGAGTGAACGGTGTCTCTGTTGATGTCGGCGGTAAGCGGGATGCTGCAGGCGTTGCCGGTACCTGCAGTGCTTCTTGTGGTGCATCTTGCGGCGTTTCTTGAGGTGCATCTTGCGGCGTTTCTTGAGGTGCTTCTTGCGGTGCTTCTTGCGGTGCTTCTTGCGACGTTTCTTGTGGTACTTCTTGTGGTACTTCTTGGGGCGCTGGTGTGTTGCGGGAAGATCGTGGATTTGCTCTTGCTTGCGCCTTTGGAGCGGCTCGTTTCCTTGGCGTTACCGGCTCCTCTGACAATGGCGGATTCTCAAAGACGACGGATGCCGACCTTCTGCTCGCCCTCTTCTTAGGAGGAGACTGAATGTCGGATGATGCGTGGCTTGCCAGCGAGCTTCGCGATGTCATGCTCCTCCGCTTCGGCGGCGACGGCCGCGTCGGCAGGCTTGCCGTTGGTGTGCTGTTATCGGCGCGAGATTCATCGACTGACTCCAGCAGCTCGCTGGACTCGGCAGATGAAGCGACCGCCCGAGCCCTCTTAGGTCGGCCGCGGGTCCTCGTCGAAGTCGAAGTCGAAGTCGCGGTCACATCGGCCTGGGAGATTTCGTCGGCGCCCAGGATGTCGCTGGCATCCGCCGTCTCGGCCGGCGTGGGCGCTTTCTTTGGGCGTCCACGGGATCGAGGGGCAGCGGCGGGAGCTGAAGTCGACTTCGAAGCTGAGGCGGACGCAGATGCTGGAGCAGCCCTGCGCGTGGGCCTGGTCTGCTTGACGGCTGGTTTCGGCTCTTCGTACGACGATTCGCTCTTGATGTCGGGGCTCGTGGAGGAGGAATTGAGGGAGATTTCATCCTCGCCGTCGGATTCGACAATGCGCCGGACGCGACGCGATCGCCCTGCAGCTGAAGCCATGATTGATGTTTTGTGATGGTGGGCTGTCGCTCACAAGCCCAAGGGGGGGAGAAAGAAAGAAAGAGAGGGAGGGAGAGAGAGAGAGAGAGAGATTGGCGCTGCAGGTGAGGCCCAGGTTACAGCCAGAGGGTATTTTCTAGCGGAGATCAGCAAGTATAGGCGCTCTGCCGGACGCCGTCAGTGCCGTTCACGATGCTTGTGCTTGTCGAGGCTGCATCTGACCGTGAGTTCGATCTGTTGGACCCCGCGCTTCAAGGCGTTTGTTTGGAAATGTCCAAATGCGTGTCTGTGGTTTGTAAACAATGGCGGCCGGTACGTACCGGCCATCCTCCACCCCACCACGGTTTGGCTCAGGTCTTCTCTTCCAGTGGCTTGAGCGCTAAAAGAGATCGAGGCTGTCGGTGGCTTGAGCTTGGGAGCGGCTGCACGTGACGTCGCGACAAGCCATCGATTGGGCCAACTCACCTAAGGCATGCACTATCAGAAGAGGCGCTAGTCCAGTAACTTACAGCAGCAGAACTTCCAGCTATCAGAGCTTCGCTTCATAGGTAGTTGAAGACGACACTGACACACAACCCTGTCTTTCAATCTTCCCTTTGGGTCCATCTTGAGCCTCCAATTCTTCCTCAACAGCGCGCAAAGATGCTCGAGTACACCGACTTTCAAAAAGTCTTTCCTCCCGGGGCCCAGATGCCCTACGACCGCAAACGCATCCACGAAATCGAGGCGCGTCGCAAAGAGCTGGGCGGGCAGCTCTTCATCGATCGTGTGTTGAAAGCGCTGGGCATCACCAAGAGTCAGTCTGGTCCCCCCTGGTCCTGGCCTTTTCGGGATTGTAACTAATGGCGGCCGTTGTATCCAGACAAGGTGTATCCTCCAAAGAACGACAATGGGGTTCGACAACTCCACCAGCAAATCTGCGAAAGCACCATGTCCATGCACCACAAGCTGTCGCTCCTCTACTACATACTGCTCGACTACGACACGGTCGACGGCCAGGTCTCGATATCGGAGACCTTTGCGTCTACTTCCAGCATGCCGCAGAACTACGAGATATTCATGAAGGGCCTGTGGTACATGGACGGCCTTGAGTTTTCGGTTTGTGGCTACTGAATCCGCGGCAGAAGGGGAGCTTGAATACCTTTAGGTACTAACAGGTTGCTAGACGGCTCTGGAATTCGTGGCCCATCCATCCCTGATATCCGACTTTGCAGATGATATCATCATCGCTCTTGTCGAGCATGCTGCGGACGGCGACTACGATCTTGCGCTCGCCTACTTCCACACGGTGCAGCCAGTCTTGAAGACATCCAGGGCGCTGGAGCTCATCTTTGGCGCAATCGCTCAGACCAATGTGACCGAAGCATTGCTTTATTCCCGGACGTTCCCCGAGCACACTCGCGAGCAGCTCTTCCGTCAAATGGTGGCTGAAACGCTGGGCAACAAGTCGGATCAGGCAGACGAGTTGGCCTTTCTGCCCTTTGACTCCGTCGAGGAAGCCTGGTTTGAAGAATATCTGTCGACCGGCGACGGAAGGAACCTGAAAAAGGCAAAGGACACGCTGCTGGTGCGCAAGATTGCCAGCGACCGGTTTGGGGAGATTCGCACGCAGCGCACAAGCAGTCAATGGGGTCCTGTGCTCGAAGGCATCAAGCTGGGTATCGAGGGTCAACTCGAGTAGATTGAGAAGTGCTTGTTCGATCCGAGTCTCTTTGCATAGCGATGGCGTTTTCTCCCTTGATATTTATTCATTCCCACTTCTTCTTTCTAATCGGATATGGAAGAGTTACGCGTTCCTACTTTGCTCTGCCAGGCAATATCTAAATGCAGCTGCCCAAGTCTCTCTAGCAATAAAGTCCATAAGATCATGACCTTAATCTAACGAAACGCATCAGGTCTTTTTTTTTTTCTATACCATGTTCATTCGTCCTTGCTCATTCCCAAATATGACTGATTGCAGGCATAATCCACACCAAATGACCTTTTCCACTCCACCCTCCCCCGTCTTTACTGCGTCTTCTTGCCCGCAGACGCGGCCTTGACCTTGGCAAAGGCCCGTGCCGTCTCGCTGGCGCTCTGCCAGATGAGCAGCAGGGGAATGACGATCCAGAAGAAGTTGCAGAGGAAGTAGTAGGCCCAGAAGTAGAAGCGCTCGGGGCGGCAGTAGACAATGTCAAAGACGACCTCCTGGAAGGTGCAGATGGCGTAGTAGAGGATGTCGCCGTAGAGCTGGCCGAGGCTGATGATGAGCTGGAAGGGGTGGCGCAGCGGGTGGTCGGCGATGATGAAGTAGACGCAGGCAAAGGACATGGGCCCCCAGAGGACGGCGGTGACGGTCTCCATGCAGACGGTGAAGGCGTCCTGGCTCATGTAGCGCGAGTCCGAGAGGGCGTATTCCTTCCACAGCTGGCCGAAGATGTCCGTCTTGCTGGCCATGTCGAAGGCGTTGTAGGAAAAGTAGCCTGCCATTTGGAATGTCAGCATCCACATGTGTTACCTGCACGATGAAGAGACACGAGTGAACTGCGTGTATGTCTTATCATCACATGGATGCTCGTTCTCACTCACCCTCGAAGAACAGATGGATACAGCCGCAGAGGGCAAACCACAACGCCACGGCCAGGTCACCGCCGCTCATCGAGGGCCGCGTCCGCTGGACGATGCCGTAGGTGACGAGGAAGATGACGGCGCATCCCGCCGCGAAGATGGACACCAGGACGGGCGCCGAGAGGGTGTTTGCGACGTAGGTCGGCAGCTCAATGGCAAAGGGCGAGAAGGGGTGAA